>PVIH01001172.1:182189-255909 GCA_004025045.1 Sigmodon hispidus | reverse complement strand
CATGTAGCAGCCATTCTTATGGCCACTTTAGTCTTTGCTCTGCAAACTGCGGATACTCAGTTCCTGAGTGTTTTCAAGGTGATGGGCAGGTCCCAAAGGAACCACACAGGCCTGCAAGGACATGAACAAAGTCTGTCCCTGACAGCCCTTCACCTGTAAGTTTTCTGTAACCTTACTCTTCTAGCTACAATGTGGGTCCATTTTCATCTCCAAGAAAGCCATCAAAACCATATCGAAGCCTGAAGTTGAGGACTAGACGTGCCCAACAACCGCTGCCCTATTAGTCCTTCCTAGGAGGGCAAATCTCCTCTACTTGAATCCTAACTGGTCAGGTCAGCGATGGGTAGACCTGAAGCAAAGGACCCTTGGGTAGGCAAGTAGCAGAAAGAATGGCTTGCTCCTCAATGTCAGGCCTGTCGAGAATTCATTTTTCTCTGCAAAGAGAGGGGCCCACGGATTTGACACTCAGGATGCCTGTCTCTCTCGCTCACTGCTCAGGGGCAATGGGATTTGAGACAGACGCTGGCTGGCCTTGCTGCCATCAATATGTGTCCCAGCCCTGTCCAATGTCTGCTCTGTAATGAGGAGTGCTTCGGAATGTCACCTCCATTAATGGGGAAGCGACACCTGTGCACAGCCAGAGCCACCTCTCTGTCTTCATTAGGCAGTCCGAGACCTAGCTGCAGGCTGCTCTGGCTGGGTGACAGATGATAGGCAGAGAAACCAGAGCGGCAGACTCCTGCTGTCCAGGATTCATTTGCAGACAATGACCCCAAATGCCCCCCTCCCCCAACAAACACCAAAATAGACAGCTGAGAAAAATGTCCTTCAAGAACCAGGTGTGGCTGCAAGGACAGTGAATAGGTGGAAAGCAGCCTAAAGACAACAGAAGAGCTGATTCCTGGGACTGGTGTTCTCCTCGCCATGGATCTCCTATTTGGGGTGTGTTGTGGGGTCTCTGCCTTCTTACTGTCCCAACTATCATTCCGGGCCACATTTTTTTCCCCTCTTCTAATAAATCTGTCTGCTACGAAAGTCACAGCATGAGATGAGAGCATGTTCTCTCCAGCCCTGCGCTACACGTTGCCTCCCAGCAAACTCCCGTTCCCTTTAACATAATGGGACAGCAACATAAGCACTGGCACAGAATGGCAGGAGACATTGACATGGCTTCAGAGGACTCCCCTTTCCCTTTAAATCTGTCCTTTTAAGGGAGGAAAAAAAAGCCAGCATGAAAAGCCAGCATGGGGACTGGAGAGATGGCTTAGCGGTGAAGAGATGGCCGCTCCTTCAGAGGACCCTAGTTTAATTTCTAGCACCCACATGGTAGCTCACAGCTTGTCTGCAACTCCAGTTTCAGGGGATCTAACACCTTCCCTTTCACACAGACACACATACAAGCAAAACATCAATGCACATAAAATATATTTTGAAAGAAGAGAAAGGAAAGCGGGAGGGAGGGAGGGAGGGAGGGAGAGAGGGAGGGAGGGAGGGAGGGAGGGAGGGAGAGAGGGAGGCCGGTCAGTATGGAACCATCTGACTACAGCTACAACACTCAGAAGGCTGAGCAAGATGATGAAGAAGTCTAGGTCAGCCTGGTCTATGTAGTGATACCTGTCTCCAAAAAAACAAAGCAGGAAGCTGGCGAGACTGGGATTTGATCTCAGAACCCACATGGCAGCTCAACTCTCCATGACTCCAATTGCAGATGATTTGATGGCCTCTTCTGGCAAGATATACATGCAGGCAAAATGCCATACACATAAAATAAAAATAATTTTAAAGAATGAAGCAGGGTTTGGTAGATGGCTGTGCGAGCATAAGAACATGAGTTTGGATCCCAATGCCTGTGGAAAAGCTGTCTGTACCTCTTGTCCCGGCACTGAGGAGGCCTAGACAAAAACATACCTGGACCCCAGGGGCCATTTAGGCTGAGTTGGTGAAATTCAGGTTCAAGTGAGAGACTGTCTCAAAAAATAAAGACAGGCTGGAGAGATGGCTCAGCAGTTGAGAGTTCTTGACGATCTTGCAAAGGACCTGAGTTTGACTGCCAGCACTTCATGGCAGCGTATAAGCATCCCAAACTTGAGTTCCATTCTCTTCTGGTCTCCATGGGAACAAGGCACACATGCAGTACACTTACATGCAGACAAAACATCCATGCATATAAAAAAAAAAGTAAATAAATTTAAAATATACTGTGAAGAGACATGACTTTCTCAGAAGACTCCTGACATCAACTGCTGACCTCCACACATTCGAAGATGTGCATGTGTACCTGCACTTACATGTGCACACACCCACATAAATGCATGCATATATATCATACAGAGAGGGGGAAAGGGGGGGCTATTGTGAGTTTGAATGCAGCTGGGCTAGACTGTGATTTTCAGGTTAGGTTGGACTGCAGTGTGAGACCCTACCTAAGAAGAGGATTGGAAAGATAGTTAGAGTTTGATCTCCAGAGTCCACATTTAGGAACTAGGAGTGAGAGATGGAGAGATGGCTCAGCCGTTAAGAGCACTGGCTACTCTTCTGGAGATTTCGAGTTCAATTCCCAGCAATCACATGGTGGCTCACAACTGTCTGTAATGAGATCTGGGACCCTCTTCTGTCCTGCAGGCATATATGCAGATGGAACACTGTATACATACTAAATAAATCTTCAAAAAACTGGGAGTGGTGGTACATGTGTGTGGTTTTAACCCTAGTGCTGGGGCTATAAAGGCTCTGGGGTTCCTTGGCCAGCCAGTATAGCATAGTTGATGAACTCCAGGCTAATAAGAGACCCAGACTCAAGCCAGCTGTGGTGCACACCTTTAATCTCAGCACTTGGGAGACAGAGGCAGGTAGATCTCTATGAGTTTGAGGCCAGCCTGGTCTACAGCATGAGTTCCAGCACAGCTATAGCTATGAAGAAAAAGCCTTTCTCAAAAGTCAAAGGAACAGGTGCTGGAGAGATGGGTAAATGGTTAAGAGCACTTGCTACTTCTTCCAGAGGACTCAGGTTCAATTCCCAGCAAAACCGCATGACAGCTCACAACTATCTGTTCCAGAGGATCCAATACCCTTACACAGACATGCAATGTATATAAAATAAAAATAAATAAATTATTAAACAAGCAAATGAGAGAGAAAGAGAGAGAGCACATGACTAAAACATGCAGGAATGGTAGTGCACACCTATAATCCCAGCACTTGGGAGGCAGAGGCAGGCCAATTTTTGTAAGTCTGAGGCTAGACCTACAGAGAGGAGAGTCCAGAGCTACATAAAAAAACATAACCAATGTGGAGAACAGCTGAGGTTGACTTCTAGCTTCTGTACATGTGGACACACTCACACACACACATTCACACAGAGGTGGGCAGAGAGGAAGGAGGGCTAAGAAGTTTCAGAGATAAAGCAGTTTTATATACAATTTTTATTAGAAACTGATTAAAAATATTTTTTAAAAAGTATCCCGATTGCTCTAAGTAGTGGGAGAATTATACTTATTTCAGTTGGGATTGGGGCTCATCTGGAATTGCCTGTGGTAACTGCTGGTCCAGATGATGCACAGCGTCTGGTCTATTGACTGGGAAGCTGGGGAGAGAGGTAAGAGCAATCTCCCTTGCCATGACCTTATTGTGAAGGGTTAAGAGGAGCCCTATAAAGGTCTAAGCCTACCCCCTAACCTCTCTTACCTGTCACGAGAAAAGGTGTCCCCATCTCCTGAGAGAGTCAAGCACACATCTGAGTTCACATACCTCTCCACCCTGCCTTGGATCTACTACCAATTCCTATTGACTTTCCCTTCATAGGGACTGTTCCCACCTGCTACTGCCTGAGTCTAAGGATGCTTTCCCACCTGGCCTCTCCAGGTCCCTCTGCTCCTTATGTGGCTCTAGGAACTCTGACTTTCCTGTGGATTCTGTACCACAGGCATCACCCTCCCAGGCCATCCAGTCATCTCCAACATCCTGTCTCCATAACACTCTATGAAACCTCGTTCACTCCATTTGCTTGCTGGTCTGCTTTGTCCTAAACCAAAAGCTCCGGAGGCAGGACCTCAGACTTTACACTTGAATCCATAGCAACGAGAACAGCGGCGGGTGTGTAGTAAAACTCAGGAAATATTTATTGAGCAAATGAATGGCATCCATGTACCCGGCTCTGTGACTTTCTTATCCTCTCCAGAATAGCTAGGTGTCTTCAAATGCAACTGTCATCATGCTGTCCCTCTGTCTGAAGCCCCTTGGTGACAAGATGTTGACACCTATCGAAACAAGGCAAGCGCTACTTGTTGGCTTCATTATATGTGAGTGTCATTTACATCCCGGAACATACTTAAGTTGTTTTGAAGTCAGAGGAACAAACAAAAGCCCTCTGTAAAGCTTCCTGTAACTCCCAGAATAAAGTCACAGAACTCCTAGGTGTGCTTCTGAGGTCTTTTGCAGATTGACCCCTACTAGTTAGCATTGTTGGCGGGCCACCTACCTTTTACCCTTGCAGTGCTCAGGACACACCCATGCTTCTCTGCTCCAGGGCAGTTATGACTCCCTGGAACTGATGTTCCCGTTTCCTTTGGTGACTGTTTGTGGGCTTCCGGAGAACAGTGTCCAGCTGGAGATCTTCCCTCAAGTTACTCTTTCTGGGTGCATAGACTCCTTTTCTCCTCTGTTCCTTTTACTGCTACTTGGTTTTCTTTTTCTTCTTATGTATATAGTGTTCTGTCTGCGTGTGTGCCTGCAGGCCACAAGAGGGTACCAGATCTCATCACAGATGGCTGTGAGCCACCATGTAGGTGCTGGGAATTGAACTCAGGATCTCCAGAAGAGCAGCCAGTGCTCTTAACCGCTGAGCCATCTCTCCAGCCCTACTTTCTGGTTTCTTTTTGCCTCCACTATCATTGTCTTTCTACGGCTGTGATAATTTTCATTTTAAGTCCCCTTGCAGTTTAAAGACAAGTGCAGATGTCTTGCAATGCCATCAATGCCTTGGTCTGTTTCTTACCAAAATGTGTTGTTTTTCCCATGTGCTTCTGGGGGCTGTGAACTCATTCCTCTAGTGCGGCCTCTCTCTGATGTCACTCAGAGAAAGTGGCTTCCTGGCTGCTCTGGCTTTCACAATGAGGAACAACTTTGAATTTTCTTGGTAGAGAAGAGGGGAGTGATGTCCCCTCTGTTGGTTTTGCGCATGAGAACACACAAACACTACCAAGGCCACATGAGAGTTTATTTAAGAGAGTTCCCAGGCAGGTACAGGAGCAAAGAAGCAGAAGAGGAGGAGAGACAGACTGCAACATGGCATCTCTTTTTAAGAGAAGGGGTGTGCATGGGTTTACGTAGCCACGTTTGTGCCTCCATACGAGGTGCGTCCTGCGGGAGTCATGTTGGCTTTACCACGTGGAGTGCCAGGAATACTTACACCTTCTCATCAAGCATCTAGTGCTGTGGTGTAATGATGTGCCTTTTTCCTACTTCCTGACTATGTGGCAAGAACCTGAGACATGTCATCTCCTTGCAGAATGTGCCTGGCCCTGAGTGACATGTGAGAGAGTGACATAATCTTAGGCAGTGGTACAAAAGGTCCCGGTTGTAAATGAGGACTTGTCACCCAAGCCTGAGTTCCTAACCCTTCCAAAGCTATGTCCTTTCCAACAAAGGAGACCCTGGCAGTCCAGAGCCTTTTTGCAATCCTCCACTGCTGTTTGTCACAGAGATGAGGGGAAGGATTCTTCAATGTCCCTTTCTGCTTTCTGTCTGCTCTGTCCCGCTGTGTATTGCCATCACTCATCCATTGCCTCTGAACATCTCCAGGTGCTTCCCATCAACAGTAGCAAGCCCCATAATAGGAAGACCATAGACACAGGAGAGGCTTGGGAACTTTTGTCCCAGAAATCTTTGAGTGTTCTGCAAACTGTCACTACCTTGTCCACTGACTTCTCTAAAGACAGCCAGGTCTTGTCCCCACGTCAAGTGCCAAGCCTGTATTCACCTAGAATGCTCATCCCAGCTGGCTGTTTGTCTGACTGCCTCAAGAAAGTGTTCCTAATCACCCTGAGCCATAATCTGAGTGATTCAGCTGCTCACCTAAGTGTATGTGAGCATGCACTGGGGGTGGAGCTTAGGACCTCAGAGCAGAAGTTTCCAACTGAGCTATGCCCCAGCCCATGACCTTTGACCTTTTTGTTTGTCTTTAAAGATAGGGTTTTATTGTGTAGCTTTGGAACAGGTCCTGGAACTTGCTTTATAGACCAGGCTGGCCTCAGACTCACACAGATCCACCTGCCTCTGCTTCCTGAGTTCTGGGATTAAAGGTGTGTGTGTACCACCATCACCAGCAAACTTTGTCTTTCTAGTTACATTTTTTCCTTGTTTATTTGAACTTAAAAAAAAAAAAAATCTAGAGTGTAATCTCTTTGGAGTCTAGAGCCTCGTCTTAAATGCCCTTCTAGTCCATAGCTTATCTAAAGCTTCTTGCATATGGCTTTGTGTTAAAAATCTCTGGCTGTGGGCTGTGAGCCCCCAAGATAATCACTTAGCACCATTGGAGTCTTGCCCTGTTTGTCTTTGGGACCGGCCAGGAGGCCAGAACCATTTCAGTGTTAAGGAGCGGTGGAAACAGGGTAGATGGGTAGCTTCCTATCTCTCTGTGGCAGTTAAATCTTTTCTTAGAGTGCACTATTTTCAGGGTTTCCCATACACTCCTCACATAATAGAGGCTATTGCCATTGCTCTTGGGTCTCCACAGAACTTGATGGAAAGACCCTGTTGTTGAAGACATCGGCTTTGGTCACAGGACATGATGACATGAAGCTGGCATTGACTAGAAAGCTTTCTCCCTTTTGGCTAGCTTCCATATACTGGAAGGTGCTGTGCCGGTTGCTGGGGGGATGGTAATCATCAGTCTTATTCAATTGTGCATCCTGTGAGCTACAATATCAGGCCTGGCAAAATATGGCCATGGATACAATAGTGGTATGAATGTTATGGGAATAAACACTGCTTTCTGATTGGATTTAAGGGCCACTCCACAAGAGGAAACTCAGACTTGGTACTATAAATCGGACCAAGAATCCATAGCTTGGGAGCACATTGGCTTCAGGGTGGACCTACTGCTATTATTTTACTAAATGGACATAGTATGAAGCTGCCCTCCAAATTCCTATCTCTGTACCCACAGATTAGTACAACTCTCAGACATCATCAGAGAAGTTTCCTTGTGCATTGGATGAGGGGTTAATGCAAAATCTCAGGGTCCAATGATGGGCGAGGAGGTGGAAAGACAGTAGAAGAGAGAGGCTGGGGAGGACCAGAAGATAACAAAACAACAGCAATGTTTTCTAGACAGGATGGGACCATTGTATCCATGAACACAGCCCCTGTGGTTGCCTGCGTAAGATTAAATCATCAGCATCCCAGCATAGATGCCAGAGAGGCTAGCAAGCTGAGGAGGCTATTGGCACTGGATGACTTCTGGAGGGAAGGTCAGTTTTCTTTAAGTGTGGCCCCTGATAGGTCAACCACTCTCTAGTGGATGGCCCCACCCTATGAATACGTATATGGGGACCACATATTAGACTCAGGGCTAAAAAAAAAAAAAAAAAAAAAAGAGGCTAGGAAAGAGGGGGTGGGGGTGGGGCTAGAAGGGGTTAGGGGAGAATATGATCATAATCCATTGTTTGCTCATGTAGGCCTCTGCTCTGACCTTCACCTGCACTCTGAGCCTTGAAGGACATAGCCTGTGGATTGCTAGCTGTTTTCCAAGCTCCACCCCGTCTCGGGTGTGTTCCTGCCTTTCTGCCTGGTGGGAGAGGGGGTTAGAAGAGGAAGTTTCAGTTGTTTACATGGTCAGTAATTTTTCAGCCGCTTGCGGGGATTCCACAGTGCTACGCCCCTGAAAGCACCCGGTATATAAGTCTGAGACTGACCTTCAATAAACGACATTCTCCTTGGAAGAATGACCCGAGTGTCTGTGTCTTGTCAATCTGTAGGCCCAAGCCTGAGTTGCCAACCCTAAGTAGCTCAGGCCACTACATGCTCATATAACATTCTCAAAGAATTAATGAAAATATATTCAAAAGAACACAATTTTTGTGGCATCTAACAGGGAAAGCAATGACAATGGAGTTCCTGGGGCTGGCTGCCTTTCTCTGTCCACACTGCCATTCGGCCATGTCGGACAATGCCTTGGGTTAGGGAACCTTGCTTGAAATGCACTAGGGAAAAGCTGGCGGTGGTGGCACACCCTTGTTATCCCAGCACTCAGGAGGCAGAAGCAGGCAGATCTCTGAGTTCTGTGACAGCCTGGTCTACAGAGTTCGTTCCTGAGAAACCCTGTCTCAACCCAAACCAAACAAACCAAAAAAATCAGTCAGAAAGCACACGTTTTAAAGAAAGATTTATTTTTATTTTATGTCGATGTGTTTTGCCTGGTACCCTCAGAGGAGGAAATTGAATTCTCTGAGAATGGAGTTACACTAAGGCCTGACCCAGGCATTCAGTTCAGGTATTCGGCACAGCATCCCCCAATGAGAACAAGAAACTAAAGTCTAAAAGTCTGTCCCAGGAAACAGAGTGACCCAGCCCAGATAGCCATAATCAACTCAGATAATAGTAGAACCTGTGATTAAAATACCAGAAGTTCCAAGCAGAATAGCGGTGACCAACACCTGGTTGTAAAAGCCCCCTAACCAGCTGGTCTTAAGGCAACCACATGACTATTGTGAGCAACCTTACCATTATAGTATGACCTTTAAAGTGACCAATCATGTGTTGCCCCAGTTGCTATGGTGATTTTATGGTCTTAGCCTTTAAAAGAGATATAAGATTGTTAATCCCTGCTCCTCCCTTGCTACTCACTTGCCCCGGAGGCAGGGAGGTAGCCCACCTGTACAGACGAAATAAATCCTCATACTTTTTGCATCAACTGGCCTGGAGTCTGGGTTCTTGGGGCCCCCCTTCCCGAGGATAGTACCCTGAGTCTGGGGTCTATCAACAAATGTTTGTGAGTCTCCATGTTGATACTAGGAAACAACCCCGTCTTCTGTTAGAGCAACAAGTACTACTAACCAGCTACAGCTCTAACTTATGCTTTGTTAAAAGCACGTTTGCTGTTGTATTATACAGTAGCCGTGAAGTGACTTTCTCTTTTGCTTCATATATATTTATTGGGATTTCTGCCCCCACTCCCCAAGTGCCTTAATGAGAAATTCTCCTCTCCTGGCCTTCACCATTCTGGTCAGCTTTTTTATTTTTTAAAATTCTATTTCCCTGGTACAGGTAGCTGCCTGGGAGAGGAAACTTCACCTTACTGCTCCATCTCACCTCACCTTCAGCCACACCATGATGCCAGATGCTTCAGTTGCCTGGGGACCAGATTTTTTTTTTTTTTTGAGCAAAGACTTTTTAATAAACATATTTTACAAATACATTGGAGATGGGGCTGGAGAGATGGCTCAGAGGTTAAGAGCACTGACTGTTCTTCCAGAGGTCCTGAGTTCAATTCCCAGCAAAACCACATGGTGGCTCACAACCATCTATAATGAGGTCTGGCGCCCTCTTCTGTAAAACTGTATGCATAATAAATAAATAAATCAAAAAAAAAAAAAAAAAAAAACCAAAAAAACAAATACATTGGAGATGGGGCTGGAGAGATGGCTCAGTGGTTAAGAGCACCGTCTGCTCTTCCAGAGGACCCGGGTTCGATTCCCAGCACCCACATGGCAGCTAACAACTGTCTGTAGTTCCAGTTCCAGGCAAAACACCAAGGCAAATAAATAAATAAAAAATAAAGTTTTTTTAAAAAAAAACAAAAAACAAATACATTGGAGAATCATGCAATGCTGCCTGCATTGGATGCAATCCTGGACCACAAGTCTGCATATTCTTTTGCAACTGGGCCTGTGATAGCAGAACCTTTCATCTCGCCTTTATTGTTTACTATGACCCCTGCATTGTCTTCAAAATAAAGAAACACCCCATCTTTTCTTCGATACAACTTTCCTTGTCGAATCACCACCGCTGGGTGGACCGTTTTTCTTAGTTCTGGCTTTCCTTTCTTAACTGTGGCCATCACCGTGTCGCCTACACCAGCAGCAGGAAATCCATTCAGTCGCCCCTTGGTTCCCTTCACAGAGATGATATGCAAGTTTTTGGCTCCTGTATTGTCAGCACAGTTGATGACAGCTCCTACCGGAAGACCCAGGGAAATCTGGTGACCAAAGAGACCCCAGCATACAGTCTCCTGGTTTGATCAGAGTTGAATTTCAGCATCATCAACCCCTCCTCTGCCCACCTCTGCCCCTCTTCCCTGCCTGCATGGCAGGGGCTACAAGAGTATTAGTTCATTTTAATATTATCCTAAGGGAGATTAGTTAGGAATGTACCTTTTAAAAAGGTGTGATTAATCCCAGAGCCAAATTTAAGAGACTGGGTTATCTGCATTGCTATGGACTAGAGTAGGGTGTAGCCAAGGTTGAATAGATTTGTGCAGACTCACTACTATGTAGACCACACTGGGTATGGTCCCTTCTGAGACAAGGGACAGGTGGGCCCCTCTGAGAGAGGAGAAGGGACATCTATTTGGGTGTCCTTTCTAGGCTGCTGTGGTGGCCCTCAAGTAGCTCCTAGACGTTTTCACCCACTCACCGATCACTCATTGTCATCCTGTTTGGTCTAAATGGGCCATCAGAGCCACATTCCACTTAGAAACTTCTAAATGTGCCTAGAGGTAAAGACCCCTTCATGTAGCCAGCAAGATTCCCTCCCCCGCAGTTAGACCCTGTACAGCCTGGCTGATTTCCCTTGTCACCACACTCCTGGCTGTTACCCAGGCTCCTTGTCACAAAGCACCCTATTTCTGGATGTCTTCGCCTGAATGACACTTTAGGGCCTTTCCTGTTGACACTTAGCTGGTTTTCTTCTAAGGATCTGTATTCCTTTAACAGAGAAGTCGGGCTCTTCAATGATACTCTTGAATTTTATTTATTAAATTTTTTTTTGTCTTTTTTCTTTTTTCTTGACTTAAGTCAAGCATCACGTGGGCTCGTCTAAAAGAGATAGTCGATACTTAAAGAGAAATTCAAAGGTGGCTTTCAAAGGTGATGGCAGCAGACTTTGCTCATTGAAACCCCAGTTCACTCAGCCTCCCTGGAGAGGGGGCGGGTGAATTCAGCTAGGAATACCTGAGATCAAGGCTGTCATAACTCTTTGCCTTGCAGCTGAAGCTCTGAGGCAGTTGGCTTTGGAAACAGAGCTGAGACAGTGAATGACCCAGCCTGAGACTGACAGCTGCTGGCCTTTGCTATAGCTGATCTTCCCCTCTGCAAATGGTTATTGGCAATTGAAACTGCAAATCTACTAGCTGCTCCCCAATGTAAATTGCATTTACATTTAAATTGTGTATTCTTCCAAAGGGTGGGGTTAGGAAATAACTGGCAGATTAGGTTTGAGGAGAGGAAATTGTACCCCGTATCAAACCTGAGACTGAAGTGACATCTGGCTTTTACTATTTCCTTTATTTGGGTTTAGTAACAGCGTGTGGCATTAAGGGGAGAGAAAATTGGATCTACATTTTAATGAAAGCAGGAAACTCAGGATTTAGATACCTTATCATATTGAATACCTAGTCGACTAGCCAATTAAACTCGCCTCAAAAATGGGATAAAATGTCTTCACAGCCATGGAGAGAATAAAAACAAAACAAGCCGGTGGTGCCTGGGCCCAGTGGCTAAGGCTGACAGAAAGGCTGTGCGCACTGACACCAAATATCTCAGGATTTCACAGGAATCCTCAGATAGAACAGTGTTGACAATAGCAATATACATATGCATGAGGATGGTCTGTCTGAACACAAGCATACAGAACAGGGAGCCCAACCCAGAGATGGTGTTTGAAATTGGCTGGTTTCAAATTCCAGGGGTTTGACCAAGAAAAATACCTCCAGAATGCCTGTCTCATTCTGACAGTCTCAGTGTTTGAGACAAAAGCCGTTCCACCTGCCCACTGATTTTTGTTGAAAGCAATTGTGGGCCATGTAAACAAAACGCTTCCGCATCCTAATAAGGCAAGCCTATCATTTATTTGCTTTGATTGGAACAAATGTGTCAATTTTCTAAGCCTTTGTCTGGTAAATGCAGTGTTTGGATGTTGATAAATAATCACACCATGTGTTTGGAAACTGGTGCTCTATTCAAAACTTGGGAGTCAGTCATAGTCTGGGAGCATTCAGCCAGCCTTCCCAGCCATGACGCCTCCTCACTCTGGAAAAGGTTGTTATGGGACTAGATAAGAAGTGTAAAGGGGATAGACCCTCCAGGCAGAGGGGAATGGATATGGAAACTTCAGCCAGGGCTCACAAATAATTAGAATAATGGCAATGTGTAGCATTTACCGGGTCCCATGTTCTTCACATGTTCTGACCTTGAGGCTTCATGTTAGTCTCTCGAGAATTCCAGCTGTCATTATCACTACCATAGAAAGGGGAACTCAGTCATCTGCGGACATGGGGTTCAGCTGTAGGCAGGCTGGCTCCTCTGTTTCCCTTAAACCCTTTCAGATGGTTCCCCTTTCCCTGGTGTTTAATGAACACACTGTGTTTTCTCACAGTTACATTTTGTCTTGCATAATTGTGTCGAAAACCAAAGCAGTTTTTCTTGAAAGACTCCAGCTACTAGTATGACAGCTCTTTCCCTAAAATAAAGCAACAATAAGATCTACGTTTTGCAATGTAATGATAATATATGCCTCAGCTGGGTATCCAGGGAATAGAAGGAGACATGAACGTGCCTTAAAGAGGCCCAAATAGTGAGACGTCTGGGTAGTCAGAACATGTCCTCCATCTGGTTCTTCTTTTCTTTTAATTGAAAAACAAACAAATAAAGCCACATTCACCTATTGCATATGTATGTGTGGTATGTCTGGATACTTGCATGCCACAGTGTGTGTGTGGAGTTGAGGGATAGATGTGAGTCCTAGGAAAGGAAATCAAGTTCTCAGGCTTAGTGGCATGAGCCAGATTGCCAGCCCTGATTCTCTCTCTCCCCCTTAATTCCTTCCTTCCTTTCTTTAAATTTTATTTATGTAATTTTGATGTATGAGCGCTCTGTCTTCATGTACACTTGCATGCCTGAAGGGAGCATCAGATCCCATTATAGATGGTTGTGAGCCACCATGTGGTTGCTGGGACTTGAACTCAGGACTTCTGAAATAGCAGTCAATGCTCTAAACTGCTGAGCCATCTCACCAGCCCCTTCTCCTCCTCCTCCTTTTTTCTTTTCTTTTTTGTTTGTTTTTCAAGACAGGATTCTTCTATGTAGCCACCCTAGCTGTCCTGGAACCTCGATTTTTAGACCCTTGAACTCAGAGATCCACCTGCCTCTGCCTCTGGAGTGCTGGGATTAAAGGCGTGCGCCACCACACCTGGCTCTTATTTTCTTTTTTTTTTTTTTTTCTTTTATTTATTTATTTGCCTTGGTGTTTGCCTGGAACTGGAACTACAGACAGTTGTTAGCTGCCATGTGGGTGCTGGGAATCGAACCCGGGTCCTCTGGAAGAGCAGACGGTGCTCTTAACCACTGAGCCATCTCTCCAGCCCCGGCTCTTATTTTCTTAACTGAAAAATCCTTCATGTGGACCAGCTTCCTTCCACTTCCTTGTTTCCCGGAGTCTCTTAGTGGTGGCCTGGATGCTGGCATTTGTTTGACTTCTTGGGTCTTTCCCACATTTCTTGGCTCCATTTAGTCACGGGCAGTCCCTTTCTCCCCGTGCAGGATGCTAACTTGTAGCCTCTTCAGATCTTCATCAGGCACTCCACCTCTAAAGGTGGCCAGTGTCTCCTGTTTGAACTCAGCTTAAATCCATCCTCTGATTTCCCCATCAGTGTTGCTGGGGTGGAGGTGTGCTGCTGATGTCACACTGTCAGTATTGTGATTACCATTAAGAAGGGACAGTTGTTCCTGGCAACTCTTGAGCGAGACTCACCCAGTTTAAGTAACCAGCCTACTGCATAGACTTCAGACAGCCATGTGAAGGGGTGAGTGGATTAATCATCCAGTTAGATTTCATTTGAATATCTGTCTTCCATATGTGTGTTCCCTCTAGACAATTGTCTGATGTCACTTGAAATTGATGAGCGATCTTTGGAAGGTTATTTTTTTGGGAAGCCAGGGAAACAACAGACAGCTGTTCTCTGGAACAAATGTCACCGTATCTGCCTAAGTGTGCCTCCAGTACAAATAAAGAAATAAATAATAAGAAAATAAATACAAATCTGAGCTGCCGAGCCACAGTACCCTTTTCCTTTTCAATATTAGACTGATTTCTGGAAAGGTTTATCCAGTTTCCCAAACATGCAGAGAAGGAAAAAAACTAATGTTAACTAAGACCATGTTTGCAAAAAGCCTAGTTTGAAGCACAGAATTGCCCAAGCGAGTGGTCCCGAGCACTCTGTCCCAGGCCACCGTTCCCAGGCTTTTTCTAGCTTGTTTACGATGTGCTTCCAAATTGGACATTGATTGAGCACCAATAAAAGCAAAGTCGTTTCTTAAAACGGGACTCTGTCTTCTCATACTGCTTGTTTTCACTGTAATATTAAAATCCTTGAAACCTGTTAGAAACGAGGTGCCATAAAAAGTCCTGCTGGGTAAACTCCAGCAATGACTACCTTCCTCCCTTCATCCAGTGGGTGATGGGGTCAGTGTGTGGGGGGAGAGAATCAAGAGATAAAGGGGATAAAACTAATCCACTTGAGGCTGTACAGTTTAGGCAGATCAAGACTTCACAAACCTATATAACTCAGTCTGGGTGGGGAATTCAGCAGTTGACTTTTTCTCAGTGTCGGTCCATCAAGCACAGTGTGCCCGATGTACCAAATAATGTACCTAATTTTTTTTAAAGCCACCATTAGCATGACAACAACTGACAATTAGTTCAGTAGATAAAGGTCCTTGTGACCTACATGGTGGAGGAAGAGAATTCATTCCATGAATTGTCCTTTGACCTACATACTCTTGCTGTGGTACCCACCCATCTATGCAAGTGCGCATGTGCACAAAATACATGTAAGTAAAACATTTTAAATCCTTTAAAAAGTGCATCTCATTGTGCTCATTGTGAAGCTACACATGTGAAATCCACCATAGCTTGCTATACTCTGAGCTCCAGGTAGCCTCAGAAAAAGGAGGGCATCGATAAATAACTTTTCTAACTCACTGAAAACAAATCTTTCTCACCTCTTTCATATTTAATTAACTGATTATCTTCCGGGGTGCTGAAGTCCTGAGCACAGTTCCAGAGCAGTCGTGGAAATATTTTGCTCACTTTACCCAGGTAAATTTTCTTACTTTAGTTGAGTTAGAAATCACTGATCCTTAAGAACCCTGGATAGAGTAGAAACTTCCCAAGCTCAGCCTCCAGGCTCCCAGTCCCAGCAGGAAGGACTCTCTGGCAGAGAGCAGACGTGCCAATGTGTGTCTTAGCGTCTGTAGCATTTATTTATGAAAGTGTCTTAATGAATTTAATATTTTCCTGCTTCAAGGAATCAGTCCACTGTCAGAGAAGAGGCCAGATTTCTATCACCATGGTGGATGTACAGTGTCTGAGTGACTATGAATTGTATAAGCAACTTAAGAAGCTTGGCGTTTCACCTGGCCCGATCCTACGTATGTTTGCAGTCAATGTCAGGGGTATTCATGGATTGCTTATACTCTACTTCCAAAACTTAAGGCAGAAAAGGAGAAGTAGAGGAATATATGCAGTAAATGCCAATAAAACTATAAAGAGGAAAACAGAAAGCCATATGGAAGAAAAATGTAACAGACGGCCCCAGGACCTTACAGTTTGGGAAATACAAGGCCAGGGAGGGAAATTGTTGTGTTTTGTTTGTTTGTTTTATTTCAACACTGAAAATCCAATTTCTACATTAGTCAGCTTGGGTTTTGGATGTGTCCTATATTTTCATTATTTCTATCCTCACTGACAGCCTCGCCCCACTGGCTCTCAAATGTACCCAGTACCTGGTTATTAATGATCTGTGAGCATTTCCTGTTTGTATAATGGTAAAGTGACTCCAGCGGCAGTGGAGTCCACCTCATTGCTAAAAGCTATAATTAGTCAATAACGTAAGGTCCTAGGAAAAAGTCTGGGTTATAAAGTAACTTTTGAACCCTGTCTATATAACATGGAACAATTTAGTTCTCTACATTGTTTCTCAGCTTCCACCAGAAGAATGTATGAAAAAAGGTTAGTGCAATTGCTGGTCTCGCCTCCCTGTAAACTACCTGTCATGAAGAGGACCAAAAAGCTGCGTGGATCTGAGGACAGTGATGGCAGCGAAGGTACCATTGTCTGTTGTGCGGCCAGATGGCAGCTTCACATTTATTAATACCCTGTCTGGCATGACTTACACATTGTCAATGATGTGCATGCTGACCTGTGAAATAGCCAGGTGGCCTCTTTTTGCACAGAGCCTACAAAATAAGCCCTTAGGCTACAGGAGAATCTGAACAGCAGTGTCTGTATTCACACGGAAGACATGGCTGGAGAAGACAGTTGGGGAAGGACTGGCTTGTGTACATGTCCTTTACCTACCTAGAGTTGGCTTACGTGGTTAGATTCCTTAAAATTAGCTTCCCAGCCTCCCGTGAGGCCTCAAGGTTTGCTTTTATCTTAGTCTGATGTATTTCACTATGATTTTCTTTGGATTAGGTGATTTCACGTTCAGAGAGAAGGATGAATTAGCTTGTACTTCTCTGAACTTCTTACATACAAACAGCAGACAGTAGATTTGGAGACTGAGTGAGTGGGAAGCGGTGTCCTTGAATCCTCTGGCTTTACTTCCAGTGGCCTTGGCCCCAGCAGGTACATCATGTAAAGCAGCATAAATCATCCGCCCACAGTAGTTTCTATCCCCAGGGCTCTCGGAGGATAGCCTTGGAGGTCCCCACTATATAACCCACAAACATTTTCTGGGAGTCCTCTGTGAGCCCAGGGCCTAAATAGCATCTACTGTGGGCCACCATATTTTCTGGACTGGATTGGATCTACATCAAGCTCTTTAATCCTCGGAAAGCTGAAGTGATGTGGTGATTTGAAAGAAAGTGTTCCCCCAGAGGGAGTGGCATTATTAGAAGGTGTGACCTTATTGGGATAGATGTGGCCTTGTTGGAGGAAGTGTGTCACTAGGGGGCAGGCTTTGAGGTTTCAATGCTCAAGCCAGGCCCAGTGTCACTCTCTCTTCCTGCTGCCTAAGCATCCAAATGTAGAACTCTCAGCTCTTTCTCCAGCACCATGTCTGCCTGCCTTCCAGCATGTTCTGCCACCATGACAATGGACTACACCTCTGAACTCTTCCCAATGAAATGCTTTTCTTGATAAGAGCTGCCATAGTCATGGTGTCTCTTCACAGCAATAAAGCAATAGCAATAGAAACCCTAACTAAGCCGGGTAGCAGTGGCACTCACCTTTAATCCCAGCACTCAGGAGGCAGAGGCAGGTGGATCTCTGTGAGTTTCAAGGCCAGCTTGGTCTACAGAGCTAGTTTCAGAACAGATATAGCTGTTACATAGCGAAACCCTGAGTGCCATTGGAATGGAGGGCTGAACCCGAGTTTATATGGGATCATCCTGTCTCAGCCTGAACCCAGAGGTCACAAAAGCACCTACTGGACTGAGAAAACAATGACAGGAAATTCTTTAGGTCACAAACAGCCAGTGGTCATATTTTCCTTATTGATTTAGGTAAAGGGTGGACTTATCTTTAATTGTACAATCTCCTTTGTTTTTGAGGGGGCAGAAGGGAGATACGTTTTTTACTATGTAGCCTATGGTTTGGAATTTACTATGTAGACCAAGGTGGTCTTGGACTTGCAGTGATCCTCCTGCCTCAGCCCCACTAGTGATGGAATTACAGATGTGTGGCAACACATCTGGCCATCAACCTCTTCTCAGTTTCTCACTTGAACTACCCATATTAGCCTAATGTGGTGGATGGAGCATGTCTGTAATCCTATCACTCGGGAGGCTGAGACAGGAGGGTGAGTAAGACTGGGAGATGAAACCTGGAATAAACAGTGGAGCTCTGCCTCAAAACAGCACAAGGAAAATAAGATGCCTCTATGGATAGCTAAGCTGAATGCCCTTTGTCATGCATCTTTCCTACATTCCGAAATATCTCTGTGGGTTGCTTTCTGCTCTGTTCTTCTCAGAAAGCCACTGACTGGCTTCCCCTTCTTCTGGGTGCTGTTCGAGATGGGAGGCAGAAAGTCCTTTCCATCCTGGCACTCAGGGACACACATGGCTTACAGCTGGTTTGCGGGAACAATGCTAGACTGAAAACAGCTGCCCAGAGAGCAGTCTACTAACTTATGTCTCTCAGAGGCATGCAAACATGACAGCCAGCCATGTCCCCCAGGAGACCAGAACAGTTCGCTCAGCTCCCAGAAGGCTCTTTTCTCCATAAAGGGCACTGTGAATTTCCTTCCCCTTGTAAAAGCGCCCCACGGCTGAAGAAAAAAACCAAAAAACAAAACCACTTTCTTCTGCTGTCTTGTGTGTTCTCATGGCCTCTTTGCCTTTTGTTTCCCCAGATCCAGCGGTAAATATTGTTTTGAAAGGAAATATCAAATTCTCAAAAGACAAAGGCAAAGAATGCAAAAAAGTATGTACAAGTCTAATGCATGAATATTTCTACACATGTTAAACATAGGAATTTGCATTTTCATATATATATGAAATATATATATGCATTTTCATTTATATATATAAAGAAGCTCACTGCATTTTGTTAGAGTCCCAGTCTAAAGCTGGTGTTTTAATGAAAAACATTTTGCCTTTCCAAATGATTTTTTTTTTTTTTTGTTCTAGTCAAGAACCCAGAGTACCAATGTCCCTTTTGCCCCAAAGTGAGAGTCACCATGGGCCTGTCAGCTTCACACTTCACCTGCACGGTCCCCTCAACATTTACATATTGAACTTGGTTCTAGGCCCACTATGAACACAGGATAAATGTCAGTCTCTTGCCTTCTTTTCTGGCCAGCCAGATATTGAGATGTGGCTTCCACCAGCACCACAGTGAGGCTGGAGGCCAAGCATGTGAGGGGGCTCCTGGCTGCTTTAGAGACCCTGCTCATTGCTAGCTTGTGCCAAGCTTTGGGGAGACCAGTTAGTAGAGTCCAACAGACTTTTCCTGCCATGGGGTTGTCACTGGAAAGCAGGTCTATGCTATCAGCACCCAGCACAGTATGGAATCAGCACCCATTGAGGAATTCTCACACTGGCTTCTTTTTCTGCCCTCTGGCCCTTATTGTTTTGAAGATTGCCCGGTGTCTCTGCTTTTTTGTTTCTCAGCTTTACCACTTCAAGGGGTCCTGACTATTCTCTTGCTTTCCAAACGTTCTTATGCTTTAGGCCTCTAGTTCCGGCCCTCTCTTTTTTCCTTATGGCCTTCCTGTGCTGTTTCCTCCTGAGATAACTCCTCCAAGACCCTCCTCAGGCACTGAGCTGGGTCAAGGTGATTCAGTCTCTAAACGTGCCTTCTCCCTGCATCCACTCAACAAATGATCCCTCATAATCATGAGTATTTTGCAAGTTGGAAGGATGTGTTCTTCTTACCTTGGTGCATGGCCCTTCACCTGCTTCTGTATGGAATAGACGTGAGGAGCAAACACATGCCCATCCAGCTGCATAGGAAGCCTCTGATTACCACTCATCAATACTGTCCAGGCTTAAGGCCCCCAGACTGCTGGTGGAATATCCTCTCCTTATAGTTCCTTATATATAGCAGGTTCCAAAGTCTAGAAAGTAGAATGATGTTTTTTGAAAAAAAAAAAAAACCAAAACCAAAAGCCAAAAAGCCATTTCAGGCAGGGCCAGGTGATTCAAACCTTTAATCTCAGTATTCAGCAGGAGGATAGTGAGCTCTATGCTAGCCTGGGCTACACAGCAAGACTCTCAAAAAAATACCAACCAACCAACCAACTGGGAAACCTGGGGTTGCTGATATAATCCAGCAGTTACAACACTGACTAGCATACACAAGCCCTGGGCTCCATCCCCCACCTCACCCAACAGAAATCTGACTTCCTCCCAGACATCTCACCTCCCCCTGTATTATTACTGTTTTATTTATTTATTTATTTTTAATATTTATTTATTTTTATGTGAATTAGTGTTTTGCCTGCATGCATAACCATGTAGGGGCATCAGATCTTGGAATTACAGACGGTTGTTAGCTGCCATGTGGATGCTGGGAATCGAACTCAGGTCCTCCGGAAGAACAGTCAGTGCTCTTAACCGCCAAGCCATCTCTCCAGCCCCATATTACTGTTTTATTTAAAGAGTTGTGAGATCGTGGTTTCTGTCCCTGACTTTCCCCAGTCCCTTCGTAGGTCTACCATCAGGCTTATTCACTAACACTGCTCACTTGTTCTACAGGGCACACTTGGTACTTCCTCTAGTCTTTCTCTCCTCACTTAGCAGGGCGCACCTGGTGTCTTTCCAGCAACATCTCCTGATACCAGCGCCTCCGTGCCAGCGGGTCCTTGTGCCTGGAGTTCCCTTTCATTCTTCTCATGCCCTGCTCTTTTTCTCTTGTTAAAATCCTGTGATTTTGTAAGAGATGCTTCAAAGGCCACTCAGGTGGATCCCTTTGAAATGCCACTACTCCATTCATTAGCGGAGCCATCACAGGGTCCTGCACCTGACGGGAGCCTAAAGCATTCTCACTAAGCCCATTACACAGTTTTAGCAACAAATAGGTTAGTTGCAATTTGATTCTGGTATTTAAACTACCTGCAGAATTGAAATAAATGAAAAGAAACCCCAGGTAAACATGGCTGTAGCGGCAGCCTCCCATTCAGACTCAGTTCAGATTCGATGAAGTGATTCTGAGCGAGCACAGCATTTTCTAAAAGGATTTTTTAAAAGTCTACTAAATGGCTCACTAAAGAAATCCTTTCTATTCACTAAACCTCAGTTCCTCAGAAAACCCTTTTGTCTAGATTGTACAAAGATGGTTACAGCCGAAAAAGCAACCCTCTTACTTAAAACACCTCAGAGCGGAAGCAGGGGCCTGCAGTCTGTGCTTTACATAAACCCGAGACAAAGCCGCATCGATATTTTCAACTGGCAATAGAATTAAATAGAACATTGGAGATGGCACAGAATCTTTTAATGTGAAGGATTTATATAAGCCATTTTGATTCTTCAAAAGGCCCCTATGACATCTGTTCCTCTTTATATCTGGAAATTAATGTAAATAAGCATTAATGTTTCCTTGTAAAGGTGGTAGAGAGTGTGTTTGTGTAGACACTTGTTGTATATGCTATTTGGAGAGTGGTCTGCACGGAATAATCTTGTCAGTGCCTATGAATGCAGTGTTTCTGTGTGTTCAGAGCACTCATTTCATTTTAGTAGGTCCCCAGTAAAGTACAGCTTGAGACTTGGTCTATGACCATTGCAACCCCCTACTTAACATAGTGAATGTGTATTTTGGCAGACCACTTATATAGCCTGCAGATTTGGTCATTAAGTGTACTCATAAAGCCAAATCAGGGCTGAGGTACAGTTCCATAGTAAAGCATATGCCCCTAGCAAAGAAGGTAAGCTAACTGACTCCCCATATAGAAGTTGGTAGAGCTTTTCTTTAGACAGGGACTGGACATGGCTCATCTTTCTAGTGTGGGGGTAAAAGCTAGGTTTGCATGTATAACTCAGGCTCCTTGCCTCCTCCTTTAAAGGGATTTACAGTTGACTGCAACAGAACTCACAGCCTCCACTGGCAGCTTGTATAAAGTGGGATTTGAGTGAGGTGCCTGTGGGATTTATCACCCTAAACAGGATGAAGAAAGAATGTTGTTACTAGTCAGGGAGATTGAGACAAAAGACAGGCAGCCTATCTTGGTCAGAAAAGGACATGTGGTCATCTGTGGTCATTCTCAAGGATCGAAGTGTTTGTGTGTGGGCCCCTCACCTTGAGAGGAAGCTGTAGCCAAAAGCCAGAGGGCTGCTGGCAAACTGGGAGGGGGTCTTTCTCTGTCTCTGTCTGTCTGTTCCTCAGTGTCTCTATCTCTCTGTCTCATATGTGTATGTGTGTGCGTGTGTGTTTGTATGAGTGACAGAGCTATGCTGCTCCCTCTGAGGTTTCCTTGTTTCTGCCCAGAGAAAACTTGCTTTTTATGGCCAGAACTACAGTATCTCTGGTCTTCAGCCCACATGTTTTCCTCTCATTTGCTCCCTTCTCTTTATATGCCACTGTAAGCTTCTCACACGCACCCGTGTGCCTAGGAATCTGCTTTTCCAGTCAGCCTCCCCAGCACATTCCTCTCTCTCTAGGTTGTAAAATGTCAGAGGTAGAAGGCTTTGTCTTTGCTCTGAGTTCAGTTCAACTCTAGGACTTCTTCATCCCTAGTGGCCTCTTTGGAGGGAACTGAGGTAGATGGTTTCCTCACATTTCCCGTTCCATACCTGATGTTTTGCCCCTTAGACAGACATTACAACTTTGAGAGATAGTGCTTAAGTCATAGTGAGTGGGCCACAGTTCAGAAGACAGAGAGCTGGAGAGATGGCTCGGAGGTTAAGAACACTGGCTGTTCTTCCAGAGGACCTGAGTTCAATTCCCAGCAACCACATAGCAGCTTACACCCATCTATGATGACATCTGATGCCCTCTTCTAGCATGCAGGTAGACATACAGACAGAAACACTGTTTACATAATTAATAAATAAATCTTAAAAAAAAAAAAAAAGTCAGAGCTTCTGCCCAGGCTCAGCCTATCAGCTAAGTGTCGCTTCTGGGCACAGAACATTGCCTTAAATCTGCTTGAAGAAGAAGCGTGCAGAGAAAGGCATTGTTTCTATGCTGAAAAAAACTTTTGTTTTTGAGACATCATCTCATTACACAGCCCTGGTTGATCTGGAATTAGCTGTGTAGATTAGGTTGGCCTTGAACTCTGTAGAGATCCACTTGCCTCAGGAGTGCAGGGACCAAAGACATATCCCATTATGCTCAGCTATCAAAAAACTTTAAAATGCGTACTAGATACAAAAAGACATATCAAAAACTATGAGTGCTAGAGACAGACTGCCAGAGCTCAGTCCCAGCTCTGTGTCTCTCTTGGCTAAGTCCCCCCCCCCCTTGCTGTGTGTGAGCTCACACCTGTAAGTAGGCTAATGATGCTAATGATACTTTCTGCCTTATAGTGAGTTGTGAAGGAGGAGTTCAAACATACAAGTCAGTCTGGGGATATAGCTTGGAGCAGAGTAGTTATGCAGTCTAATAAAAGATACTTTGCTACAAATGAGGGCTATTGTTTCTGTTAGCAAGATTGTTCTATAAAAAGCACACTATTTAATTAGCTGCAATACACAGTAACACAGTGAAAAAAAAATAAGGTAATAGAAATAAAATCTTCGGTACTGAGCTCAAAATGCTGCAGAATATGACTTATCAGAGTGTCTAGAGGAATATTTATACAAGTAAATACTCAGACGTAATTAAAGACTCCTTTTGTATGCAACAGAGACAGGCCGAACTTTTAAGTCTAGTGTATATAAGCAAGGCATGGTGGTACACACCTATAACTGCCACTCAGGAGGCTGAGTCAGAAGCACTCCAAGTTCAAGGCTAGCCTGAGCTACTTAATGAGAAACTGACTCAAAAAATAAAAAATAAAAAAGCTATGTACTATGTATTCCCTGGTGTTGACTCCTCCTTAAATCTTCTAACTGCCCTCTTTTTCATTTCTCTGGACAGTTTAAAATTCAGTTACTTTGTAATAACTTTAAAGCTACAAAGTGGCAAGAATAGTATAAAGAACACTGTATTCTTTTACCAGGTGCAGTGGTTACCATGTATCATTTTTGCTGTGTTGGGGGTTGTGACTCTGAACCCTCTTGAGAATAAACTGTAAGCAAGAAGCCTCCAGCCCTCTGGGGACCTCAAGGGAACCATTCTCTAATATGCCAGCGATCCACCCAGGGCCAACCCCACCTCCAATGCACAGACCCCACCAAGCTGCAACTATTGTCTCAACAGCATCCCTTTGCTTTCCGGTCTACCGTCATTCCAGAAACTATCCATTAAAGATAGCTTACTTAATGTGTGTATATACAAATACAAGTCGCTGCTAGAAACTGACCTTCAGCATGTTAAACACACACTCACCACTGAGCTAAGGCTGAAGCCTTCTAAGTATCTTATTTTGTTTTTCAAGACAGGGTCTCTCTATGTTGCCCTGACTGTCCTAGAACTCGCTCTGTAAACCAGGCTGGCCCAAACTCACAGAGATCCACCTGCCTCTGCCATCTTAGTATTGTTTTAATGTTTGACTTATCCCAGATTTGGCCAGAGGCAGCTTTGTGAATATGGATGTGGTACACTTTTAACAAGTCTGTATCATTTCTTTTTTTTTTTAAACACTTTTATTTATTTGTTTGCTTGGTGTTTGCCTGGAACTGGAACTACAGACAGTTGTGAGCTGCCATGTGGGTGCTGGGAATCGAACCAGGGTCCTCTGGAAGAGCAGACGGTGCTCTTAACCGCTGAGCCATCTCTCCAGCCCCTGTATCATTTCTTAGTTTCTGGCCCGGAAGACATTTCAGATTTACCTTGCCTTTTCCTGTCCCAGAAATCCCTACATCAGGCATTTGCAGGCTGGCAGACCAAGACTGAGACAGTATCACTTCTTGGCCTGTTCATAATGCACAACATATTATTTTGTATATAATGCATGCATTTATATACAAACACATTTATCTCTATGTATATAGGTATGTCTGAAATTAATATTGGTCTCCAATTGCAATTCCCCTTTAGTGGGTCGCTTCTCTAACCTGGATTCCATTAACCTCTGATTTTGGATTCCATTATCACCGACATATATATATATATATGCACATATATATACATATATATTTAAATTTTCTATTTTTTTCTGTGTAAATGTCTTCTAGCCACAGTGGCTGCCTTCTCTGCACAGCTCCCTTTCTGCCTTCTTGACCTGTGCACAGACCAGCACTCCCTGGGGTCCTCTTCACTGCTCCTTTCTTGGCTCCAGAGCCATGCCACCCCCAGGTCTCCTGCTTTAATCTCTCAACATGTAGGCACTCAGAACCCTGCTACAGCCTTGCCACTCCATTCTTCTGCTCATACATCTGTGTCCCTGCCCTCTGTGTCCACTTTCTTAGTGTTCAGGGTACATGGAGGTCCAGGGGAGAAAAACCTTCAGATTCTTAGGTTATTCCAATATTAAAATGTTAACACTTTAATAGGATTCTTATTCCCTATGCCTTAATGTCTATTTTGCCTTATAAGACTCCTTGTAGGCCTACAGTTATCATGTGTAGAGTTAAATTCTGCTATGGAGGGCCCAATGAGACAAAGGAATGTGTGTTAAATGGTTTCAATTAAGTGTGTGGATCAAGTAGCACATCCTAGAAGATCTGATGTTAAACATTACTTTAATAGTTTGTTAATTAACTGAAAAACATTCTTATTCCCAATAGAAGCTGTATACTCTAGCCGAGTTCAAGTGAAGTATAAATTGCATATTCTATAACCATTTAATAAGCCTGGTCTTCTCACCTTTGATACACACTAACGGGAGCTAACTGCCATCTTAGCAAGGAATGTGATTTAACCTCAACATTCTGTCTTAAAAGCGCTAACCTCTCAGGAAAGGGATTTTATGGTGTGGTATGTCGTGAGTGCCCTGCTAACCTGTTGATTTCTTTCTACGTAAAAGAAACCAGTTGAAGAAGTAAAATGGCAGCAGGAAGACACTGGGAAGTCAAACTCTGATTGCAAAAACTGGAAGATGCTAATCAAGGTAAACCCATCCGTGTTCCTAAAACTGAACAGTAGAGTCTTCTACTATTAGGAGCACTTGACTTAGCTTGTCTAGGAATATAGCCATGCTGCTTCTACTACCATTTCCTTTCCAAGAACATACATCTATCTTAATTTATCAAAAGAAATTTCCTGCTGTCCTTCCCATAGGGCACTCAAGAGGACAGCTTCATGGGCACTTGATACCATTCATCATAACTTATGAGCCCAGATGTGATTTATTGAAGATAATTATTGATCGTGGAATATCTCCCTGAAAAGCTTCTTGGCTCTCTTTATATAGATGAGGAAATGTACAGGAAGGAGATGATGTGCCCAAGAAGACACAAAAAGCTAAAAGGAAAACTGAAAATAGAATTTCTATTCCCAATTTCTGTCTAGTAAGTGACCAAGAGGAAGAAAAGGTGGCCTTAGTGATGAAATCGCTCCCCCTAGTGTCTGTTTCTAGGCATTGAAAGAGGACTTGTGTCGGGGTTGCAAAACTCTAACAATTGATTCCTTTGATCAAGGTACAAAGGTAGACACAGCTAATATGCAAATAAATGAATGAGATTTGCATAAATAGAAAGTAAAAAGCTGAATCTGAGTGCTTTTGATACTTGATTATAAAATCTTATGATATGAAAAGGAACCCTTCATCTGTGCTCCTGTAGCTGCACATGAAGTTCTGCTAAGCTGGGTGTGGTGGCACACACTTCAGTCCCAGCTCTTGGGAGGCAGGGAAGGCCTGGCCCATAAATTAGGACATCCAGGGTTACATAGTGGGGCCTTGTCTCAGGACAAATTAACAATACTATTCTAAATCTTCAAAATTTAGCATTGTTAGATCTAATTTAATTTTATTTTTAGGTTTTTGAGACAGGGTTTCTCTGTGTAGCTCTGGCTGTCCTGGAATTGAATGTGTAGATTAGGCTGGCCTCGAATTTATAAAGATTCACCTGCCTCTGCCTCATGAGTGCTGGGATTAAAGGCATGCACGGCCACCACCCAGCTGCTAGATTTAACTTTCATGAGTGTTGTGGTGGGATGTGTTATTCATGATTGCAACTGGAATTTCTCTTATTACTAATAAGATTGGACATCTTTTCTCATATTAATTTGTATTTTCCCCATTTATGAATGCCTGTTTATGTCTTTTGCCCATTTTTAGTAGATTGCTTACCTTATTGGTTTCTAGGCATGATTTAGATATTGTGGATACCAGCTGTTTGTTGGTGATAGCTGTAGCACATTTCTTCTACTCACCTCTTCACTCTTTTTTTTTTTTTTTTTTTTTAAAAAACTTTATTTATTTATTTGCCTTGGTGTTTGCCTGGAACTGGAACTACAGACAGTTGTTAGCTGCCATGTGGGTGCTGAGAATCAAACCCGGGTCCTCTGGAAGAGCAGAGGGTGCTCTCAACCGCTGAGCCATCTCTCCAGCCCCCACCTCTTCACTCTTTGAAAAATGCTTTTTGTGGGGCTGGAGAGATGGCTTAGTGGTTAGGAGCACTGGTTGTTCTTCCTGAGGACCCAGGTTCAATTCCCAGTACCCACATGGCAGCTTACAACTGTCTGTAGTTCCAGTTGAAGGTAAATAAATAAATAAGTTTTTTTTTTTTAAAAAAATATGCTTTTGTGTCATGCAGTGGTGGCACACGCCATTAAGCTCAGCACTTGGGAGGCAGAGACAGGTGGATCTCTGTGAGTTCGAGGCCAGTTCCAGTGAGTATGTTTCAGGACAGCCAGGGTTATTTCACAGAGAAGCACTGTCTTGGAAAAAAAAAGTTTTGTTTTGAAATTACTTCAAATTTATAGCTAGTTCCCGAAAAGAATGCCTATATGATCCTCAGCCATTTGTTTGGGGTGTGAGTATGTGTGTGATGTGGAGGTGAATACCAGGTGGGGGAGTGAGCGAGCATGGGCCAGCCAGAAGGTGATGCCGAGTGTCTTTCTCATATGTTCTGGGCTTTAGTTTTTTTGAGACAGGGTCCCACTGAGCCTGGAGCTCACCATTTGACTACAGTAGTTGCCATGGAGCTCCAGAATCTGCTTGTCATCACCCACACTCACACCCCTTGTCATCACCCCTCCCCCCCACAGTGCTGGGTTTACAGGGGTGCTGGGGATTTGAACTCAGGTCCTCAAGCTTCCTTGGCAAGCCCTTCACCCACTGTGGTGGTTTGAATGAGGCAGCCCATAGGTTCATACATTTGAATACTTGTCCCCATGGGCAAACCTGCTTGGAAAGGGTGGCTTTGTTGGGGAAGTGTGTTAGTGAGGACAGGTTTGGAGGTTTCATGGCTCATGCCATTCTTAGCCTTCCTCTCTGCCTTGTGCTTGTTGATCAAGAGGTAAACTCTCAGCTACTGCTCCAGTACCACACCTACCTGGCTGCTGCCATACTTCCCTCCATGATGGTCATGAGTTCTAAGCCTCTGAAACTATGAGCCCCAAATAAACGCTTCTATTACCTGCCTCAGTCATGGTGCCTTATCACAGCAATAGAAAAGCCACTGAGACACCCACTGAGCATCTCCCCAGCCTCCAAACAGGAATGTTTGATTGTGACCCAAATACCACAAAGTCAGGTGCTTTGCAGTGTACAGTTCGCAGGCCCGTAGGGCATTCAGAATGTGGAAGCAGTTCCTTGTGCATGGAAGCCCGCACTCCCCAGGCTCCTCCCTGCTGCCCATGCGCAGCTGCACACCTGCCTTTTATCTCAGTGGCTTTGCCTCTTCTGGGTATTTAGTGTACATCAAACCCTTTAGTATGTGACATTTTTAAACCTTATACAGGATTTCTGTGATCCATCCACACTGCTACAATCATTTTTCTTAGCACCTCCTGGCTTGGAATATTCTGTTACATGTCTAAGCCACAATTCACTATTCAACCCTTGTTTAGGGACATTTAGGCTCTTGGCGTTCAGGGTATTACAAACTGTGCTGCAATAAACGTTCTTGCTCAAGTGTTTGAGCACCTGGCGCAGTGCATTGGGACCTGGCAGGGGACTTGCTGGGTCACAGAGTCTCAGAGGAGTCACCGAGCTCCTTTCTCTAGCTGCTGCCCTAGTGCACATTCCCACCAGCAACACGTGAGCTACTGATGACCCCACTTCCTTTGCCGACACTTATTGTTTTCCCTTTTGGTGTTTGGTTGTTCATATTATAATTGCTAATGTATGCTAATTGTATTCCTGGGATTTATCTTGCAGGTTCCACATTTGTGTACCTTGTATGTTGATACCACCCATCTTCTGCCTTCTCTTCTCTTTCTCTGTGAATGCTCTTGTGGTTTTGGTTCATTTCTTTTGTTTTCTGAGACAGGGTCTCATACTGTAGTCCAGGTTGGTATTGAACTCATGAAAGCTTTGGTCTCAGCCTCTCAAGTGCTGGTATTGCAGGAGTGTGCCACCATGCCCAATCCTTTTCTTGTCTTCTTTTCTGTTTGCTTGCTTGCTTCTAAAGACAGGGTCTCAAGTAGCTGAGTCTGGCCTTTTACTGGCTATGTAGCTGAGGATGGCCTTGAACTTCTGATCCTCTTATCTCCATCCCTGTGTGCTGGCAGATGTGTGCCACTGTGCCTGGTTTTGGATTGAACCTGGCTTTGTGTATGCTAGGAAAGCTCTCTACACCCCACCCCCCTATTATCCTCATATATATGAGGAGGTCATTTGATTTGAATTTTCCTAATGACTTGTGACACTAAGTGTGTTTTTATGGGTTCATTGTCTCTTGCACTATCTTCCTCTAGAGAAAGAAAGTCTCTCCAAATCCTCTGCTCAGCTTTTTGTTTTGTTTTGTTTGTTTTTGCTTTTTCGAGACAAGATTTCTTTGTGT
Organism: Sigmodon hispidus; assembly: GCA_004025045.1. NCBI lineage: Eukaryota > Metazoa > Chordata > Mammalia > Rodentia > Cricetidae > Sigmodon > Sigmodon hispidus. The sequence continues at coordinate 226,261 of PVIH01001172.1, read as the reverse complement.
AGACCAGGCTGGCCTCTAACTCACAAAGACCTACCTGCCTCTGCCTTCCAAGTGCATGCACCATCACCATCCAGCTTCTTTTGCTCATCCTTAAAAGAAGATTTTATTCTAGTGTTTGTTGGGCTGCCAAAACTCTTTCACATATAGTGAGTTTTGTCAGAATGACTTGAAGTGTTCTTCCTCACCCTGCATCTCACCTTCTCCATGATGCCCTGTGCTAAAGAAGTTTTCAAAAATCACGCGATGATTCGTGACTGGATTTTTCCAGGTGTTTCCCCTCTGTAACTCCCTTGGCCTCTTAAATCTGGACATCTTTTATCAAGTTTGGCCCACTTCAGCCATTATTCATTCAGATCCTCCTCTCAGACTCAGTCCATCCTTTTCTTTCAGGGATTTTGAGGAGATGAGTGTGTGATATTTTCTTAAGGCTCCCTAGGACTCTAAGCTAATGTTTCTTGGTCTCCTCTCTCTCTTGCTTGGTGATTTCTATTTCTTTGTCTAGTGTGGTGGTATATTCAACAAAACTAGCCTGAAATATCAGAGGACAGAGCCAAGCCATGAAGGTCAGGGGGTGGTGACTCATGCCATTAATCCCAGCACTGGAAGATCCAGAGGAGGATCTCTGTCAGTTCAAGGCCAAAGAGAGCCAGGTGTTAATGACACCCATCCTTACTCCTAGCTCAAGGAAATTGAATGAGGAAGTGAAATATCTGGGAAGGGAAAGAAATATAAGACAGGAGAAGGCAGAAGTTCTTTACTTTTGCCTGTGTACCCAGTCAGTCCGAGGGCTGTGGAGACAGGCCCTACCCTACTGTCTTGAAGAGCTGGCCGGGCAAGAATTGGCTGTGGTTTGTTCCCTGTCTCTCTGATATTTCAGCTCTTCCCCAATGTCTGGCTCCAAGTTTTTATTATAATACTAAAGAGAATTTATGCTATAGTCTAGGAATTTATTAATTAATCTAGTGAGGCTTTCTTTTCTTTTAATTCATTTCTAAAATTCATACTGGGCTGTTTTCCATACATTCTGTTTTTCTGTAGAGAATCTTTTTCTATCTGTCTCATACATGTTCAGTGGAGCACACTCTGATGGCAGCTTTAATCCCCTGGGGAGATAATGGCAGTGTCTGTACCACCTCTGTGCTGATGGCTATTTAGTCCATGTTTATGGGCTTCTGGAGCCCAGGCTAGGAAATCTGAGTTCTCCTGCCCAGGCACCTACTTGGCAGACTCTGTTCATGCAAACCTTCTGTTTGGCAGGACCCCCTGACTCTGTGAGGTGGCTGGGCTGCCAGATGTGGGTAAAAGTCCAGATTCACTCAGGTGTGAAGTTCCAGGTTCTGTTCACGTGACTGGTGAGCTGTTCCACTGTGGGGAGACTGCACTATCAGGACAGTTTTTTTCTTATCTTTCTAGACTGTCTCTTCTTGGCTTTTCTGAGGGTTCAGTGGGAGAACTGCATCAATTGGCATTTCTAAGGTTACAACTTCTCCAGCATGCTATGCTGAATATGTGAGGTAAAGAAGTTCACAGATCAGGGGGCTGAAGAAATGGCTCAGAGGTTAAGAGCACTGACTGTTCTTCCAGAGGTCCTGAGTTCAGTTCCCAGCAACCACATGGTGGCTTACAACCATCTATAATGAAATCTGGTACCCTCTTCTGTATACTGTATACATAACAAATAAATAAATATTTTTTTAAAAAAAAGAATTTCACAGATCTGTCAGCTTTCTGCTCCTGTGGTTGCTTCCAGTTGCTTTTCTTCACAAAGACTTTTGTATGCCTGTTTCGTGTATATCTGGGGGTGTGGTCTGGCCCTGGTCAAGATCCATTTACTCTGTCATGGAACAGTCTGTCTCTTTCCATCTGTAGTGTTATGCCTGTCACATGTCAGTTTTCTATAGATGCACTTGTTTGTTTAATTGCTTTTTTAAAAAGATTTATTTATTTATTATATATAGTGTTCTGCATGCATATATGTTTACATGCCAGAAGAGGGCATCAGATCTCACTATAGATGGTTGTGAATCACTGTGGGTGCTGGGAATTGAACTCAGGACCTCTGGGAGAGCAGTCAGTACTCTTAACGCCTAAACTATCTCTCCAGCCCTGTTTGATTGCTTTGTCAGGTTTATATTGACACAAAACATTAGTTCTCATCCAAATTAATAACCTTTTTTTTTTTTTTAAAAAAAAAAAAAAAAGCTTGGTAGTAGGTTATCACAGTATAAAACTTCTTCATGGAATCCTCATTCTCATGGTGCTTTTTGGACAAATGAACACAGATATGCTATGGGATTTTTTTTATATGTTTGTCCCACACAACTTTGTTGAGTCTGGTATAAATATACACATTTGGCAACTCTGTACCTTTCTCGGAAAATTACTGGATTTCTTCTGTGCCTGAAGGGCATACTTCTGGATGCTCACTCCATGGATATTCTCTGGTAACCATTTTACTGATGGCAGAATGGTCCTTCTTTTTCTTATCCTTTTGTGTGTGTGTGTGTGTGTGTGTGTGTGTGTGTGTGTGTGTGCTATTGTGCCAAGTCAAGTTAGAAAACTGTTTTTGGTTTTTTGAGATGGGATCTGAATATGTAGACTAAGCTGGCCTTATTATTACAATTCTGCTTCCATGTCCAGAGTTCTGGGTTTCAGGCATGCACCATCAAGCCCAGCTACCTGGGTTTTTGTTTTGTGGAACACAGGGTCTTACTAGCATTTTTTCAAAGGCTGGCCTTGAACTATTGACCCTCCTGCCTTACTTTCTAAGTACTAGATTATAAACATGCACTACCACACCTGGTTGGTTGCTACATGGTTATTTTTAAATTTTTCTTATTTATTAATGTATTTATTTTGTGCTTAGGTGTGAGTGTGGTGTATGTGCACATGTGTGTAGGCACACACACACACACACACACACACACACACACACACACACACGCCTGTACATGCGCATGTACACACACACACACACACACAGAGGAGAGAGTGCTGGATGTTCCCCTCTATCACTTTCTGCCCTGTTTCTTTGAGACAAGATCTCTCCCTGAACCTGGAGCTTGGATTCTGTTGTCTAGGCTGGAGGCCAGCAGGCTTCACTCACTGGCCCTCCTCTCTCTGACGGCTAGGATTACAAGGCATACGTGCGACCATGCCTGGCTTGTTATGTGGATTCTGGGATCTGAACTCTTGTCTTTAGGCTTACACAGCAAATGTTTAACCATTGGGCCTGCTCTCCAGCCTTATATGATTACTTTTGGCAGGTATTTTGTACATATCTTTAAAATTAATGTATGTGTGTGCATATTTATGGATGTGTCTAATGGCATATATGTGATGGACGGCTTGTGGGAGTCCGTTGTCCCTGCCTGGGGCTCCTGGATACTGAACTTGTGTTCTCAGGCCTGGCAGCAAATGCCTCTGCTTAGCAAGCCATCTTGCCCACTCAGGCTTGGTCCTTCTTTTGCTCATGACTCTGTCCTGACTTCAACATACATGAAATGACAGCCTTGTGTCATTAGACCTTGCTGAGAATAATGGCTTTGAAAAGAATTTTTGAATTGATCCATGCTGACGCACAGAGGTGAAGCGTATTAATTTTGTAAAACTGAGTTGTAATTTTAATTTTTAAACAATTGTGTTTTGTTATTTTATGTGTATGAGTGTTTGGCTACACTCTGACTTGACACAAGCTAGAATCATCTGAGATGGGGGAATCTCAGCTGAGAAAAATGCCTTCATAAGATCAGACTATAGGCAAGCCTGTAGGGCATTTTCTTAATTAATAATTGATGGGGGAGGGCCCAGACCATTGTGGGTGGGGCTATCCCTGGACAGGCAGACCTGCGTTTGATAAGAAAGCAGGCTGAACAAACCATGAGGAGCAAGCCAGTAAGCAGCACCCCTCCATGGCCTCTGCATCAGCTCCTGCTCCCATGGGTTCCTGCCTTGACTTCCCTTAGCAAGGAACTGTTATCTGGAAGCGTGACTGAAATCAGCCCTTTGCTCATTGAGTTGATTTTGGTCCTAATGTTTTATCAAAGCAATAAAACTCTAACTAAGGCAGCCTGCATGTTCGCATCATATACATTCTTGATGCTTGCAAAGTACAGAAGAGAGCATTGGATTCCCTGGAATGGAATGTACAGGCAATTGTGAGCTTCTGTGTAGGTACCAGGAATTGAACCCAGGACCTCTGGAAGAGCAACTGGTGCTCTTAGCTGCTAAGCCGTCTCTCCAGCCCCATATTTGTTATTTTTCCTGTATATTCTTTTGTAATCTAGCTCTGCACCTTAAAATTTGTTTCTCTTTGTTGCACTGTACTGGCTAAGACTTTTTTATTACAATATTGAGTAGAAATGAGAGCCCTGAGCACTTTTTCTAGGTCCTGATAATCCTAATATTTTACTTAGGGCAGAAATTTGTCCAGATCCTTCCTTTCTTCATTTTTATAACTGGAGGTGTCAGGCTATGAAATTTTGACTAGCTTTGCATCCAAGGTATAAAAGTACTTGAAAATGCAAACTTCTGCTTTTCTGTAGACAATTAGTGGTAACTTTAGTCAAGTTAGACCATTTTTTTAGAAATCAAGTATAATCTGGATATGGTGGTACAAGCCTTTAACCCCAGCCCTCGGGAGGCAGAGGCGGGGAGATCTGTGAGTTCGAGGCCAGCCTGGTCTACAGAGCGAGTTCCAGGATGGCCAGGGCTACACAGAGAAACCCTGCCTCAAGAAGACAAAACCAGAAACAAAAAAACAAAATGCAATTTTTAAGAGTTATTTTTATTTTTAATTACATGCATGAGGGTAAGGGGGTTGTGTGGGTGGAGCCCATGGAGGCCAGAGACTTCGGCTCTGGAGTTACTGATAGTTGGGACATGGGTTCTGGGAGTCAAACTCTGACCCTTTGGTTAGTACTCATAATCACTGAGCCATTTCTCCAGCCCCAAATGTGACTCCAGGACTTAATGAGAATACAGGCTGATTATTGTTCATGCTGGCCCTAGGCGGCAACCTAGAGTTTTGTACTTAATTAGAATATAACACAGGGTGATTAAGCATCTCGTATACAATTCATTTTCAGAGTCAACATGATATATACATAAAACAATCTACCTGGAAAAGTCTTAAGAAAAAAGACATTTTTTAGAAATGTCAGAAATGCCTAGAAACAGAATTAATGGCTATAAATATTATTTTCCCTGGATAATAATGATTTGATAACTTATTAATTAATAGAAAGTTTAAGGAAATGTTTGTAAATGTTTTCAATGACACATTTTCTTATTTTATTTCTTTTTTAAAAAAAGCTTTATTTGTTATGTATACAGTATACAGAAGAGGGTACCAGATGTCATCATAGATGGTTGTGAGCCACCATGTGGTTGCTGGGAATTGAACTCAGGACCTCTGGAAGAACAGTCAGTGCTCTTAACCTCTGAGCCATCTCTCCAGCCCCAATGACACGTTTTCCAAAGGGGGGAAAAAGTCTTTAAAGGTTTGAAGCTATAATATCTGGATTTAAGACGTGAGTATCAGAGGAACAGCTGAGTTCAGTCAGAAAGTTTTTAACCAGCATCTTTGAGGCTATGGCTTCTATCCTTAGTACCACTGAAGGGGGAAAAAAAATCAAGTTTCAAAATCTAACTAGCTCTTTATTGATTGTGTTAGAGCAAATCATTTAACATCTTGAGTTTCTATTTCTTCATCTACAAAATAGTGTTCATAATTACTTCCTGGGATCCTAGAAGGAGTAGGAGAATTGAGGTACACTGAATACCAAAGAAAATAGATGTTCAGAACATACTGTTTCCAGCTGCCTAATGGAGCCACACTGTCATACTGTCTGGTACAATGATGTAGAGCAAGGACTTGGCTGGATAGCTGGGGCTGCCTCCTGGCACCATCCCCTCACCATCTATGTAGGCAGAGTTAGCTGCTGACATGCTTTCTGCTTCTGTTTCCTCATCAGTGGACAAGCTTAAGAGAAGCCCCTTCCTCATAGGCTGCTTGGAGATTGAGTTTATTTTTTGTAGCTAGATTTATAGAAAGAATACATGACTTATTACAGTATTCTAGAGAGAATGCATGGCTTATCGTATTGGCACATCTCTGACGTCTTGTAGTTACCATGACAGCCAGGGCCAGCACTGGGCTCCTGATAAGTAGGATTCTCTGACTTGCATTCAGGAGTAGGGTAAAGAGAGTCAAGAAGCAAAGGAGACCACATACTTCCCCTGCTCTGCACCCCTTTTATGATTGTTTCACTAAAGCTCCAGAAAGATAGGTGGCCCATACCTTTAATCACAGCACTTTGCAAACAGAGGCAGGTAGACATCTGTGAGTGGTAGGCCAGCCTGAAACTCATAGAGCAAGTCCCAGGGTGGCCAGGTATATATAAAGAGACAAAAAAAAATTCTCTGTAGTCCAGTCTAGTCCTAAATCATGGAATCCTCTTGCCTCGGGCTCCCCTGTATTACCATTCCAGGCATGGGCCACCATGCCCAGGCCAGCATTGGTCTCTGATTATTTTATAGATTCCAGCTCTGGATGAGGAAAAAAGAAACATAGAAACGCTGAGTGTGGTGCATGCCTTTAATTGTAGCATTCTCTGAGTTCGAGGCCAGCCTGGTCTAACACAGTGTGTTCAGGCCAGTCAAGGATATGTCCTAAATATGGGACCTCATCTCTGCTTATCAGGATCCATGGCCCAGTGCTGGCCAAGGCTGTCAAGATAAACACAAGACATTAGAGATTTGCAATATGCCATGCATTCTCTCTGTAATATTAGCTACAGAAATAAACTCTATCTCAAAGCTATCCTGTGAGGAAGGGGCTTCTACTGAGCTTATCCACAGATGAGGAAATGGAAGCAGAGACATATAAGACCTTGACCCAAACAAAAATAATAATTGAAAAGGAAGCAAGAGGGGGCTGGAGAGATGGCTCAGTGGTTAAGAGCACCGTCTGCTCTTCCAGAGGACCTGGGTTCGATTCCCAGCACCCACATGGCAGCTAACAACTGTCTGTAGTTCCAGTTCCAGGCAAAACACCAAGGCAAATAAATAAATAAAATAAAGTTTTTTGTTTTTTTTTTTTTTAAAAAAAAAAAAAAAAGAAAAAAGAAAAGGAAGCAAGAGCATTCTATCCCCCTGGGGTGTCTATCCTGGCTCAGTCATTATTATAATGAACTCCAGTGTATTTTCATTCCACTATAAATGATGTTTATGGTGGAGATCAAGTTATAACATTAAAGAAATTTTAAAAAAGATGAAATATAAAGCTGGATGATGGTGATGCATGTCTTTAATCCTGGCACTCAGTAAGCAGAGGCAGTTGGATCTCTGAGTTCCAGTAGAGTATGGTCTGCAGAGTGAGCACCAGAACAGCCAGGGCTACACAGAGAAACCCCATCACAGGAAAAAAAAAGAAAAAAAAGAAAAAGGATGAAGTATAAATCAGCTACAGACACCAATTGTTATAAAAACCTGGCTTTGTTTTGTTTTTGTTATTTCTTTCTAGATTTATTTGTGTGTGGACAGCTGATATTGCTGTGTGTTTAAAATTTTATACTGTTGACATATTGGTGACCCTTTTCCTGAGAGCCAGTCTTTATAACATTATTGGTAGTTTTAGTAGTGGTTTTGATGCTACACATTCAAGTGGACAGGCCATAAGTACTCTATATTGGGGAAAAATGTCCACCCTTTACATACTAGACAGGAACTCTATATGTGAGTGAGACACACACAATTTATTTAAAAATAGGGTAGACCAGCACTCAGAAGGCAAAGGCAGGAGGATCTCTGTGAATTCGAGGCCATGGTGAGCTCCAGGAGAGCCAGGGCTACAAAGAGAAAGAGACCCTATCTCAAAACAGAGAAACACTAGGGTAGACAAGTACATGTTCCGCACCTGTAACCCCAGCTTGTCAGATGGCTGGAGTCCAGGGATTCAGCCATCATGGGAAACACTGCAGGATGTCATCTCAACAAAAAGGGAGAAAATAGAATAAAGAGCTAAAACTACTTAGGACAGGAAGAAAGAGGGGGGAGTATTTGATTGCCTAAGAGCCATGAAATCCTGTAATTTTATTTTGCAATAGACTTCTAACTTAAGCGCTTTATTTAACATTCCTATTTCTATCTTCAAGAAAAAAGTGGTGTGCGGCAGACATGCGGAGGCCCGCTGCACTATTGTCTACTTTTGTGTATGTTTAAATTTTTCTCTAAGTCAAAAGCTTTTAAAAATGGAATTTGCTCAACCAAGAGATTTTCCAGTACCCCTGGGAACAGCACAAAATACCTCTTGCTGAGCTTATGGGGCTGTGGGGACCTTGGAGGAGAACTGTGCCTGAGAACCTGTGTTTAGGGGGTGTCTGGGACAAGCAGGGACACGAGTGGAGAAGGCTACAGCTACAGGTCCTGTTGGGGCATCTCGGCCCCTAATGAGGGACCCTCTCTAAGAAGCAGGGACAGACAGACTGCAGCCATCTCCACGGCTGTGGTCAGAACTAGGTGGGATGGCCATACCTTTCTGCCCTACCAGGCCCTTGGATCTGCCAATGGGTCTGTGACAGTCCGGTCAGCAGGTTAGGTGTTCCAGTGAGCACTGTGACAGCATTCAGAGATCAAGGTGTTTTGCTTTGTTGTCCCATGTGCTACACGCCCAGGTCCCACCTCTCCCATCTTATGATTGGATGTCCCCTTGGTTGGCCTTAGGTTATTGTTCTGTTGGGGTAACCAGTCTTCCTCTTCAGTGATTGGCTGTTTGCCCTGTCCATCAGACAGCACAATGATGGTGGAAGGCCCATTCTTGCTCAAGTCCCAGGATTCCAGGGGGACAAGAGAAACAGGATGTAGTGCTGTGAGAGCCAACTGACCGAAGTCCAATTAATGGAGTGCTTACCTGGTATCTTTCCATACTTAGCTGTCTGTGGCTTGGATAGTGTGTGGTCTCAGTATCTACAGACCTGACATGTCTGCAAAACATCAATAGGAGAGATGGCCCAGTGGTTAAGAGCACTTGCTTCTCTTCCTGGGGACCTGAGTTCAGTTGCAAGCACCCACACTGTGCCTGACAACTGTCTCTAGTTCCAGAGGATCTAACACCTTCTTCTGGCCTCCTTGGGCAAGGCACAACATGGTATGCATTCACACACCCAGGAATGTATGTATATACACACATGAAATGAATAAGAAGATAAGGAAATAAGTGTTTTTCTGAGTAGAGAAATAACAGTTCTGGCTAAGTAAACTATAACATACGTAGGTTAGGGCCACAGAAGACAAAGCAAAGGAGAAGGCATATATGAGCATGATAAAGAGTTCTGCAGGGGGCTGGAGAGATGGCTCAGCGGTTAAGAGCACCGTCTGCTCTTCCAGAGGACCTGGGTTCGATTCCCAGCACCCACATGGCAGCTAACAACTGTCTGTAGTTCCAGTTCCAGGCAAACACCAAGGCAAATAAATAAATAAAGTTTAAAAAAAAAAAAAAAAGAGTTCTGCAGAAATTAGTTTTAGAAAGTGAGAGGTATAGAGGAGGCTGCTGCAGTGCTGGGGTACAGGGTTCCCCACTGATGATACTGTGTGGCTCCAGTCAAGTCTCTTAATTCTTCTTTGTCTCAATCTCCAAAATGGGCCAACAACCTTAGTTGGAAAAGGGGTGCAGTTCGTCTTCTAGAACTCTGTGAGTCAGTGGGACATGGGACCTAGAGCTTGGTCAATTGCAGTGAACAAGAGACCTGGCTATCCTTTGAGGACTGAATAATAGAAATGGACAATTGAGGGAAAAGTAGAGTATGCTTCCCCAGCACCAGAATGGGGAGGAAAAAAAGAAAACCGGTAATATAAAATCAATTAAAAAGTCAGTTTGGAAACACTAGGGATAATAAATAAAAAGGCTTGAAGCTGAGTGTGGGCTAAGTTAGGTGAGGGCCAGAGCTCAGACCAAACAAAGCCAGTGTCTGCAGAACATCAGCACACGTGGTGTCCAGCAAGAAACACGTGTAGGAATCTGTTGCCTTTTTGTACATCCTTAATTGCAGGTGAAACAGCTTGTGAAAAGCCTCCACCTATTCCAGGAAGGTGGCTACCCCATACCCCTAGAAAAGGAACCAAATACGAGTTTACCAAGGGGATCTGCAGCTACATCTCAGTTAGCTGATGGCTGGCAGACCCTGGCAAGGGCAGGGACCAGCAAGGCTAGCCAAGGCTAGCTGCAAGCAGGTCAGCCAAGGTCACTACTTACTGAGCAGGGATTTCAAAGTGTGACTGCTCTCCGGTGGTGAGCAGTGTGTGAGCCATTTGTGAGCACCTTGAAGGTTGAGTGAGGGAGCTGTGTACCGAGGGAAAGCCCCTACACAGCTCCATGGCAGCTCCATTCAGAGGCCCCTCCCATAGGATGCTAATCTGACTTTCCTGGCACCCTTTCCCGAGCTCCCCTTTCTGCAGTAAATTCTTCTTTTTTCCTTTCCTTTTCTTTCTCCAGTTCTTCCCAAGTCCTTTCTCTCCAGCCCTTCCATGTCTCCTCACCACTTTCAAATCGTAGTTTCTTCGCTAATTATTATCGTTACAAATATACATATATGTATATTGTGCAAAATCATATAAATACAACCTGAGGAGTCCATTTTTGTCGTTTGTGTATATATGCTTTGGGAGAATCACTTTGTATTGGATAACCAGTTGGGGTGCTCACCCATGAGCTAGGCTTAGTTTTCCTTTTTTTTAAAAAAAAAAAAAACAAACTTTATTTATTTACTTATTTATTTGCCTTGGTGTTTGCCTGGAACTGGAACTACAGACAGTTGTGGGCTGCCATGTGGGTGCTGGGAATTGAACCCGGGTCCTCTGGAAGAGCAGAGGGTGCTCTTAACCGCTGAGCCATCTCTCCAGCCCCCTAGTTTTCCTTTCTTAGCAGTCAGCTTTGTCTATAGCTCCTTGTCCAGGGCTGTGACCCGGAGGATTTTCACTCTTTGGTGTTAGTATGTCTGTTGATGTTGCTATGTTCAGATCATGTTTATGCAGCTGTGTTCTGCCTGCATGTATAACTGCAGGACAGAAGAGGGCACCAGATCTCATAACAGAAGGTTGTAGTTGCTGGGAACTGAACTCAGGTCCTCTGGAAGGGCAGCCAGTGCTCTTAACCGCTGAGCCAGCTCTCTAGCTCCCCTGGAGCCATTTCTATGAGAACCTGTTTTAAAGCAGACTTCCTGATGTTCTGGCTCTTAGCAGCTTCCTGGTCCCATCTTCTGAGATGTTTCTTTAGCCACTGATGCAGGAACTGTGGTACAGATGTATCTGATGAGGCTGGACTCCCCACAGTCTACTCATCTTTGAGCTGTGACCGGCTGTGGTTTTATGTGATGTCTCCATTTACTGTAAGAGACACTTTTATGAGGGGAAGTAGCTACATTTACCTGTGGATATAAAAATAAGATTTAGGATGGAGTAAGGAATTATGCTGATCTTTAAGCTATCTCTATAATAAAAGATTTTAGAAATTCACCCTCTGCTGTACTGAATTTCACTCTTCAAATTTTCTAGACGAGGACCTAAAACCTGCCTCTAGAAGGCTTTAGTGAACATCCAGAAACTTCATTCCCTGAGTTATGCACACCTGACATGAAAACATCTCTGTTGCTCCCAAGGACTTCTCTGCATTTCTGTTTTAGAATTAGTAATAGCTAACACAGTTGCTACTATTAATACTTATTGAATGTTTACTCCACACCAGGAGGTATTTTAGTCATCTGTGTATGTTAACACCTTAATCGTGACAGCTCTGTCCCACAAAGAAAAAAAAAAAAAGGCTATAGCTTTTCATTTGATTGAGCAATATGTACCAGATGGTTTAGGGGCTGATGCACTTGCAGCATGTATGAGGTCCAGAGCACACACATAAACACTAAATGCTGGGAGGGTGTGCTGGCACATATATGGAACCTCATCTCCTGGGAAGCAGAGATCAGTGATCCCTGGAGTAAACTGGCTCGTTAGACTAGCTGAATCTGGGAGCTGTGGGTTCAAGTGAGAGACTGTGCCTCAGTATCCAAGGTGTAGAGCAACTGAGAAAGACAGCTGATGTCAGCCCTCGGCATCAACCTCTAGCATATATTTGCATGTACACTACCCCACAGCATCCAAATATATAAAATCTGGAGTTTATATCACACAGACGTACACCCCAAAATATAATGCCGTAAAAGATGTATTTTTAACTTTTAAAAAGATGTACTTTTTATTTATTTTGTGTGTGTGTGTGTGTGTGTGTGTGTGTGTGTGTGTGTGTGCCTATGTGAGTTTATGTGCACCTCATGTATGTTCTAGAAACCTAACCCAGGTGTTCTATGAGAGCTGTAAGGGCTCCTAACTCCTGAGCCATCTCTCCAGCCCCCAAAGTTTTTGTTTGTTTGCTTGTTTTTTGTTTTTTATTTTTTTATTAAAAGAAAAGACGGGCTGCAAAGGTGGCTCAGCATTTAAGAGTGCATCTTGCTCTTACAGAGAACTGAGTTCAATACCCAGAACCCTATGTTTGGCAGCTTACAACCACCTATAACTCCAACTCCAAGGGATCTGTCACCCTCTTCAGGTCTCCTCCATGGGCTGGGCACCTGTGCACATCACACACACACACACACACACACACACACACACACACACACACACCTTATTTTCTAGTACTTGTTCACAGACAGCATTTATTTCAGTAACTTTATGATTTTCACGGAAATAACACATGCTTATTTTTTTTAAGTAGAAGAAAAAAAAGAAAACAATTTCCAAGCCACAAATTAGTAAAAAATGAAACAAACAAACAAAACCCCATCAAACCCAAAACAGACAGAAAATGGAATTAATGCTTAGTAAGAGAATGCTGCCTTCCTCTTGGGACCTGAATCATCAGGTCCCTGTCGTCTTTCTGTGAGTCACTGAAATAAAATATCACTCTGTGGCACTGGATGCTTTTGCTGACCACCAAGGGAAGACAAACTCATGAATAAGCCACCTGGTGTCAGTAAAACTTGGACCAGTTTTCTGACTTTTTTTTTTCAGCATAAAAACCAAGTTACAAGACATCACAAATAAATTGTTGGCATTTTCTTTTGATATCAGAGACCTGAGGTGTCTACTAGTAAAAGAAGAATCTTAGACTTCTACCTGAACCAGAAGCCCACAAAGGGAGTCAGGTAAAGCCCGATATTCCCATGTCCTAGGGCCTTGGGCATGCTAGCCAAGAGCTCTTCCCTAAACAGCATCCCCAGCCTCAGGTAAAACCTTTGGCAACACAAAAAGACATAGATAATCTTGGAGGACAGGACTCATTACTCAGATGTTTGTAAAGAGTTTGAACCTGAAGAGAATCTGCTAGAAGAGAAAAGACAGACTTGATACCCCATAATTTCAAAGCCAAGTCTTATCATTCTTTTTTGGAGATAAGAAAACAGGTGTTGGAAGGGAGTGGGTGCTGACAGGCAGGATGTCAAAAGTCTCAAGGAACCCAGACTGCAAGGCCATCTGGGGAGATTTGTTGCTGTTTGTGTTTTGTGTTTGGATACTGGATAAGGACTCTTATTTTAAAGGGGATGTAACTCTGATAAAAGCTAGACCATAGATGAGTTTATTACCCAGAAGTGGGGTCTAAGGTGTGGTTCAGTTGGAGAGCATGAGGCCCCCGGTTCAATCTCCAAATACCAACCACACAACAACCCCCCTAATGTCATAGAAAATTCCATAACTATTGGGGGGCTGCTTTGAATTTGTTCTTTAGCTAAAGATGACTTTGAGCTTCTGACCTTTCTGCCTTCCCTGGCTAATGTTCCCTAACTTCTGAGGAAGCTTCAGCTGGTTTTGCAGGATTCGAGTAGCTGGACCATGAGGTCAAAGGTCACACAGGAGGCACAGCAGATACTGAGCAGTAAACCCTCCTGTTGTTTTAAATGTCATGTTAAGGAGGATGGAAAAACCCTTCCACATTCACCTGGGACTGAGTCTGTGCAGAGAGGAGGGCAGGGTCTATTATGACTTCCGGCCATTGGGGGACCCCATGAGTTCCTGGAGCCAGACTTTGTTGGTCACAGCAGAAGGAAACGCTCTGTAGCACCGAAAGCCCTCTGGTAGGCTGACATGGGTTGATAAATATGGACATTAGCACGGGTTTTTGTTTTCAGTGGGTCCAGGGCTGCTCCCATGGGCCACCCGGGTTGCACATTTACTGGAAGAGGTGACCCGGAAGCAGCTGACTACAATCCTAGGAGCCGCTGACATGTTTCCACAGGTTTGCTACAAGACCAACTCCAATTCCGCAGATCAAGCATGGGTGTGCCACTCAAAAGGACCACTGCCAAGGGAACCTGAGCCCAGAGAACAGCTTCCCATGGAGCTTGAAGTTGGCCATTCTTGGCATTTTCATCATCGTACTGTTTGTCTACATAACCGTGGAAAAGAAGCCACTCTCGGGTTAAAGGAGCAAAGCAGAAGAGCGGCAGCCAGGCAGCCCCCAACCCCTCTGCTCCGTGCTCCCCGCCCTACACTGGCTCCTCAGGCTGTATCTGGGTTCAGCTAGGTATAGGAGCAAGGGCAGAACCAGGTAGAACCAGGTGTATGATGGTCTGTAAGTCAAGGAAGCCATCATTAAAGGTGCTAACACATCAGAGCAAAGCGCTCTTCTGTAAAGGAAACTGCCTAGACCTCCCTCCCACCCCCTCCCTTTTTTCCCTCTCCTGTTTCTTCTCTGGCCCCTCTTTCCCCAAACAAAGAGGTTTCACAATCTTATAACAGACTACTTCCTAGTATAGAACATAGAAACAAAAGAAAATTATATTCTTAATAAAATGTGTCCATCTATCCAGACAGTGGTGACATTTCCAGTTTAGCATAGGGATGATGGTGACCTTGATCCAGCACAGATCTGTTCCTCCTTGCCTGTAATCTCTCAGGTTCTTCCCCAATGACTGCACCTGACTTTATCCTTGGTTTTCATCAGAATCCTTCGGGGAAGAGGATGATTTTTCTTTTTCCTGTTGGTGCTCTGTGACTTTTCCTAGGAAGATGCAAATAAGTGTGTGTCTGCCCCAGATAGGACACAGAAGACAGACTAAAAATACAATAAAAATCTAGGAATTCAGCCTATCTTTATGAGCCAAAGAGTTTATGGTATAATTTCCGGGTGCATGAGTGAAGCGTTCCTTTTCGGAGCATGGGCGAGAGCTCAGGAAAGCTGAGCTTCTGGAGTTCCTGTACAGCAGGCGGGCAGCTCTGCCAGAGAATCTTCTCTCTCCAGCAATTGTTTATTGCTTCTATGAGCTCAGAGAGGGGCCTCACCGGCCTTGTAGGTTTCCTGTGAGTTATTGAAAATGTCTTGGGAGTTTTATGAGCCTTCCTTCAGTCCCTGAGGAGGGGGATGCTTCAATATGGAGGCAGAAGTAGTTGAAGTTTTTTTAAAAACATTTTATTTTATATGTTTATATTTTATGGCTGCCAGCAGAATGGATTACTCAGGACTCGCCTTCATTAGGACAGCAACTGGAATCCAAATGGCTAGAGGGTCATTCAGCAACTGGGCCTTAGTATCGATAGGATCACTCAGACTTGGAGGAGAGATGTTTACGACATGGCTGCCCTGGGGGTAGATTCCATTCCAGTCCAGTCTGGCCCCAAGGTGATTCTCTGTCAGACTCATTGTTTCTGGAACCTAAGGTGAACAGAAATACCCAGAGCAAAGAAGGCAGGTGCAACACAGAGGCAGAGATGCCAAGTTCTTAACCTGCTTTTAGTTCCCGGTAGGCTACCTGCAGGCCCAAGTGAGGAGTCAGCGAACCAGTCTGTGAGTCCTTGCTACCGAGTCCTGCTGGACAGGGGCATGGTTGTACAAGCCTGACCTCTGGAGCGTGAACTGGGTCTCACCTGTGGAATCTTCTCCTCTCCCCAGGGAAATAGTGTGAGAACTGAGTCAGGACAATCAGCTGGTGTCCACTGGGGAGTATGGTATCAGAACCGCGTGGCATGTGCAGACAAAACTCATTTATCAGGTGTCTGAAGAGGCATGGTTTGTGACAGCAGAAGACACTTTGCGTTTTCTCATCTCTAATAGACTCTGACAGGACTCAGGATAGAGGGAATTGAGCTGCTGAGACCGACTTCCAGAGGGGGACGAGTCTGTCTGTGGAAGACACCCCAGAGATCCAAATTCAATCACTGATTTGCAATCCCGTGTGCTTGTGATAAGGGAACAAATAAATCAACAGAAGATGTTTCCTGCTCTCAAGGAACACGGTGTGGTTCTGGGATGGAGAAGCCAAGAGACAGTTACAGGTGTTGAGTAATGTCCTTTGATGATGCTGCAGACTGTCCTGGGGTAGTCATCACAGACACTGTGTGTGAGAACTTCTTGAAGAAAATGATGTCATGGCTAGGGAGGAAGGGTAAGAGTCTGTCCAAAGCAGGGGGTGAAAGTGAGTGAGGCCAAAGAAAAGTCAGTCCAGCAGAGTGCAGTGTTTCCACAGCGACACTGATTGGGGAGGGGGTTCAGGAAGGAAAGATTCAGATAATAGAGTCTTGAAGGTCATCGTGGTCTACAGCAGGGAAAACTGGAACTTGCTAAAGCATAAACAAAGAACTTTCTAGAATCAACAGGATCAGGTGCTATATTCTGAGAACCCAGGAACAGAGGCAGGAACTCTTGCTGTGAGCCTAAGGCCACACTGTCTCCCTCTCTCTGGTTGTCTTCATGTCAGTTTCCATAGCTATCCCAGGACAGCTCGGGGAGGAGATCTAAAAAGGAGCAGCCTTAGGAACTATAGTTGAAAGACTGAGGGATTTGGGGAGTGTGGGTTAGTGCCAGGATCCAGGAGCTGCCCATCTAGCATACATGTGAGGCAGCTCTTCCACCATGCACAGAGATGGCTCAAGGGATTCTGCCCTTGACCAGATAGAAGTCAGCTCCAGGGGACCTCAGAGTCAGCAGAAAGCATTGCTGAAATTGAGTTGTATAAATAGGGAGGTGAGGAGAAAACACCCATAGCCCCTCAGCTTAGGGAACTCTAAGAATGGCCCCACACAGTGTCATGGATGTTTACTAAGTGCCCATGCCTTTTACAACCCTCTTTTTCAGGCTGTTTTCCCCTAATGATTGATGGGGAGAAGTATTCACTCAGGTTTATGGGGTGATATATTTTATATTTAATAAAACCAGTCTGGAATATCAGAGAACAGATCCACCCACAGTCAAGCCAGGAGGGTCAGAGAGCGATAACTCATGCCTTTAATCCCAGCATGGGAAAGACCAGGAGTGGTGACCGATGCCTTTAATCCCATAACTCCAGAGACCGAGATCTTTCTGTGTTTCTGTGAGTTCAAGGCCTGACAACCAGCTAATAGTAGCTCACACCTTTAATCTTAACTGTAGAATATAATCAAAGTTTAACCCAGAAGTGAAACAACTGGGTGAAGAAGGTATTTAAGGCATAGGAAGACAGAGATTTATTCTGTAGAAGCAATGAGGAGCCAGGCTGAGGAAGCTGGAAGATAGCTTTTACCCTGAGAAGTTGACTGGGTAAGACTTGACTGTGGTCTGTTTCCTCTCTCTGGTAATTCAGCTTTTCCCTAATATCTGGCTCTGAGTTTTCATTAAACACAAAGTAGAATTCGTGTTTCAGGCTTATCTCTGACTGATAGCCTAGAATCCATATTCTTCATTTACCTCACTCATAGGAACTGCATCCTCCACATACCTCCAAGCCTCCCACCCTTTTTGGAAACCTCAGACCTCTACACCTAGCTCCTGACTTAAGGGCTTCTAAACTTATATGCTTTTGCATCAAATCTGGCCCCAATACCCTTTAGTTAATCAATCCAAATGGCCCCCCATTGGCACTCTAGATCTCAATCTTATATGGGACCTTTGCAACTTCTGCCAGCGTCTGGGTAGACGGAAGGAGATGCCCCATGTCCAAGCCTTCTCTTATCTTTGTAGATTAAGCTCTCCTTTTGTATTTCCTGTTTCCCCGCCCAGCTCTCCCTAGCTATGAAGCCTGAAATGGAGGAACCCTCTACTCTCCACGCTGCTAAGAAGCCTCCGCCTTATGGACCTCAACACACAACTCCTCTGCCTCCTCTGCCTCCTGTGCAGCAAAGGGCTGTTCTGACCACCCCACCGTGGCACCCACTTTCATTTTCCCAGCAGTCTTCAGTCCCCCAGCTGCTCTGCTGTGGTCCCCTCTATCTCTATCTCCCCAGCCTAACCCGGTTGTGGTTCTCTCTTTCGAGAAGATGCTGGAGCAGATGGCCTGGTTAAGCTGCATGACCCCCTTTTATCAAGTGAACTCTCTCAAATAGAAGACAAAACAAAACTGGGATTATATACTTCAAATTCTGTTTCTTTTATTAAAAAATTCCAATATATCACCCAATCTTATTTCCTCAACTTTTTATGATAAACAAAAAAGAGGAATGTTAGTCTCTGTCTCTGCAGCAGCATCCTGTTTCTGCCACCATAGCAGTTACATCATCACCTGTCGCCAGGTGCCTTTCACATCAGCTACATGACATGTGCACCCCTTTCAAAGTGCCCACCAAGCGCAGCTTGCTCCTTCGTCTCCTCTCTCTTGCTTCTCTTCTTCCTCTGGCCTTTCTGCCTCTCTCAAGTCTCCCACTCCAACTCAGCCCTTCACTCCTCCCCCTCCCCCACCCCACCCCCGCCCCTCCCCCAGTAAACCTCTTGCACTAACTCTGTCGCAGGTCCAGGTCCAGCGTTGGCTTAGTGGCATACCTTGACAGCGCCCGTCGAAAAGTTCCCACTTCACCTCACCTTTTATTTATCCAGCTCCTCTTTCATGTGGGTGTGTGCATGCAAGTGACTTGGATTGAACTCTATATTTACACCTAAGTACTTACGTTTTTTTGCCAAATAGTCAACATCAAGCTTCTAGAGAATTTGGATAAGTGGCAATATATGTTTGGCAAATAAGTATTAGATAAATAAGATATATATTCTATAATGGAATGATTGGTCCCCCAAGAGGGTCCTTCTCCCAGGGTTGGGCAAGTGCTGGCCTCTGGGCTCCCTCAGTCCCCGATCACAGGCCCCTTTTCTCCTGTTCCCTTTGGCCCTGGGGCCTTTCCCTTGCCGCTTGTTTTTGCCTTTTGAAATGGCTTTAGCATTTGGAACAAACTTGTTCAGTCACAGAATAGCTATTTTGGTTCTTTACTGAGTCCATTATCTATGATTAAAAAGTTTTATGTTGATACTAAAAGAACTTCAAAATTTTTGTTTTTAAAGCTAAACCTATCAGGAATGGAACATAAAATCCTATTATTATAAAAGCTACTAACTTATTGTAGATTGTTGAGGAACGCAATAGTCAGTTATCTTATAAATGATAAAATTTTTGAAAATTCTTTAATGGGGGGGCTAACCGGCAGTGGGGTGGCAGGCGGGTCTGGACTGTGGGGTGAGGCCAGGCCAGAAACTTCATATTACTTTTTATCATAACCTCAGCGTTGTACATTACGACTTTTAAGTGTAAGTTCAGTAGAGAAAATAAAGCCAATTTGAAGGCTTCAAAGATGAAAGAATTGTGTTTAAGACTCAAAAAATGTTGGCAAGATAAAAACATGCAAATATGGGCATCTACATTTTAGAACTGAAGAAATCAGAGATGCCAGCCTCAGGGGATTCATCACTCACCTTTCTGTAGGAGGGGGATGCGAGAGAAGGTGGAGAACAGGATGCATAGTCTGGCCAGTTTCATGGTGATCTGATAAAATGGAAGCTGCTGGCAGCCACTATCAAAATATACTTCCTGCTTATTCTCCTTTCCTATAAAATTTTAAGCAACATTCTTCATTCATGAAATCTAACCAAGATAAGAAGCATTCTGGGAGATGGTTCCAACTTTTAATTCTTGCAATAATATAAAATGGCCAAAAAGTGTAAGGAAGCCAAGACCTGATTTCAAATAATGAGACAAAGTTATGTGTAATGACAGAGTCTCCCATGCCCCCAACAACTGCCCATAAATACTGTAGCAGAGAGGATTCCAAAGCAGTTGTTAGGTTTCTCAAGCACATTTATGAGTCCCAATGGCTTATTACTTTATGGCTGTTGAACATGATTTAAATGTTTTTTATTCTTGAGAAAAGTTAAAATGAATAAATAAAAGTTCAAAAGCCAAAATGTAGATTGAAGTAAAATTGAATAGACAATTATCTTTGAAGATAACTCATTATGTTGTAATGAATATGAGGCCTCTGTATTTGACATTAGAATTTTTAATAAAATTTTATGTGGAAATATGCTAGACAGATAGATGATAGATATAGATATAACCATTATAAAGTAACTGACACTTTTTGACAAAGAAATTATTGAAAATCTAATTTTCTAATGATGTTTAGTATACTTTTTCTTGTCCCCCTAAAAATGACTCGGACACTTATATTAATTACATGCTACTTAGCCTATGGCTCAGGCATATTGCTAACTCTTGCGTATTAATTCAACCCATTTGTATTAATCTGTCTTGCCACTTGGCCCATGGCTTACCTATTCCTTTACATCTTGCTTCTTGGGCAGCTGGATCACATCTCCGGTGACTCCGTCCTCCTTCCCCTGTATCTATGCTTGGATTTCCCTCCTGCTTCTAAGATGCTCTGCCACAGGCCCAAACAGTTCCTTTATTGACCAATGATATTCACAACACACAGAAAGAGATCCCACATCAATGCTAAGTACTAATGTAATACAGGGATAAGCCTTTCTTAGCCCCCTGTATATGTGTTCAAACTTAAGTTTTTTTTTTTTTTCAAAACTTTATTTATTTATTTGCCTTGGTGTTTGTCTGGAACTGGAACTACAGACAGTTGTTAGCTGCCATGTGGGTGCTGGGAATCAAACCCTGGTCCTCTGGAAGAGCAGACGGTGCTCTTAACCGCTGAGCCATCTCTCCAGCCCCCAAACTTAAGTTTAAAACAAGTAATTAGAAACAGTTTTTCTGTTCTGATATATCTAATAGATAGATAGACAGTCCTCAAAAGCTTCAGAGATTTGCAGAATACAACATTTAAAAATTTTAATATAAAAGCTTTTCATGATAGACATGCCTGCTCCTGGAAGCCTCCTATCTCTTCCAGAGAAGATAGATGGGCACAGAAGAACCCCCACCTGGACCTTGCTTTAAATGTGGCAATGCCAGCCACTGGGCAAAACAAAAGACAAACCTGCCTTTCATCCTAACTGCTGCCAGGACCCTGTCCAGACTGTGGACAACAGGACATTGGGGAATCAATTGCCCTGCTTTACCTAAACAAGATAGGCTGGTCTCCCCACATTCCTACCCCACAGGAGTCTGTCGGATCTTCTGGGCCTGATGGTTGAAGACTAATGCTGCCCTGAGATTGAACCCAACAACCATAGAGGAAACTGGGGTAGCTGTCTAGGTAGCTGGTAAGTCTCTGCCATTTTAGTAGATTTGGAAGCTGTTTGCTTGGTTATTGTATATGGTTCTGGCCCAGACTTTCTGACCTGGATTTTCGGGACCTGGACTAGAGGTTTGGCTCGGCACTTCTGCTTATTCAGGTAAACTTTATCTTTCTCAGAACTTTGATAATGTCTGATGACTAGTGTTGGCGTTGCCATTTCAACAGCAGGAACCGAGGCTTCAGCTGCCTTCTCATTCTCTTTGTGTATAAAATTCAGGCCACAGATTTCTCTCTCATAGACCTACTCCTAGGTCTAGACACAGTTTACCTCTTTACCAGACTCAGAAAAGAGATAAACTCACAGAACAGATTTCAATGTAGCTTTTTTACTTTTCCTTCATTGAAAGGAATCTGATTCATGGTGACTTCTCTCAGTAATCAACAGCCTATATCCTGGTGAATTAGAATAGAAATGTTTTAAGATGTAGAGCTTATGTGAAGATATGAAAGCTTGAGTTGAGGATCTAAGAAGACGTTTCAGGGTCTAAGAAGGTGTTTTAAGGTGTGTAAATGCAAGTTATTAAGGTCTGAGAATAAAAAACGCTAAAGTGGAGATAAAAAAAGTGATTTAAGGTGTATAAAAATGAAATGTTGGGGGCTGGAGAGATGGCTCAGCGGTTAAGAGCACCGTCTGCTCTTCCAGAGGACCCGGGTTCGATACCCAGCACCCACATGGCAGCTAACAACTGTCTGTAGTTCCAGTTCCAGGCAAACACCAAGGCAAATAAATAAATAAATAAATAAAGCTTAAAAAAAATGAAATGTTGCTGGGCAGTGGTGGCACATACCTTTAATCCCAGCACTCAGGAGGTAGAGGCAGGTGGATCTCTGTGAGTTTGAGGCCAGCCTGGTCTACAGAGTGAGATTCAGGACAATTAAGATTGTTTTTACAGAGAAACCCTATCTCAGAGGGTGGAGGGAATGTTTCAAAATGTTTCAGATTTCTTTCCCTTTCCTTTTTTTAAAGATTTATTTATTATAAGTACCAGATATCATAATAGATGGTTGTGAGCCACCATGTGGTTGCTGGGAATTGAACTCAGGTCCTCTGGAAGAACAGTCGGTGGTCTTAACCTCTGAGCCATCTCTCCAGCCCCTCCTTTCCCTTTCCATGCTATTGTTGTATTAAGATTCCAAAAGTTCATATCGTAACATTAATCAATGGAATTCTGATAAACCATTAATCTAGCTCTGGCCACCGAGGCTATCACCATAGTCACAAGTTTAGGATTTTAAATCCCCTTTACTTGTTTTCTAAGTATAGATTTAAAAGGGCTTCTCATTGTGTTAAAAACATCTGTCTAATCTATATGCATCCATATACATGGATAGAGGAAAGAATGTTAATGCTTTGAATCAGAATCCCCTATGGCTCAAAGTCTCCTGCCTTTCCTGCAATGTGGATTTGAGTACAGATTACAAACAGTTGAAACGATAATGTCTTTAAAACTTATCTCTTTGCAAACTCAAAAAATTCTTGTGAGCTCCCGGAAGTCAACTTGTATCCATCTCAGACAGGTCAGATGCACTCTGGATAAGTATTATTGACCAATAGCTTAGTTTTGCCACCCATTGCCTGATCTTCCCACCTTTCCCTGTTCTTGGGACTCCCCTCCCTCAGTTACTAGGACATAAGAAAGAAATTTCCCCTAAACTTCTTAACTTTATCTTCTGCTCTGCCAACATCCTGCCAGGTCTGGAGATCCCCTCAAAATCTACTTTCAGGACAGCTTCAACATGGCTAGCCCCAAGTGGTCCAACCTCACAGATGACTTCAACTAGATCTGCACTTTCCTAGTGCTGGACAGTCCCACAGAGCCTGGACAGCAGTGAGACAGCTATTTATCCTAGGACTTGGTCAGAATCCCAGCTTTCTCAGGTCTGCCAAGGATGCCAATATCCCCAGACCACAGGAAGCAGCCTGGAGAACGTGGTACCCCCTATTCCCACCTCACCAGCTACCCCTTCCTACTTTCTTACCTTTTTATAATAAACAAAAGGGAGGAATGTTAGCATTCAGGAATTTACACTGTCCTGCTCTTGGGGACCTAATAAGACATGCTATCAGCAGCAGACATGATACTGTAGCTACCATAGCCGCTGAGTAGAGCACACTCTTTATGCACATGTGCTGTGTTTCCTTATAAAAGGCATCCCCTTCTCTCCTCTGCCCTCCCTCAGAGGCCACCTTTGCACCTTCCACATGAGCTCTGTTGCATGGTGTGACTTTGTGGTGCCCTTTAGCTCCAACCTGCCAAGGTCACCTTCTGCCCTTAAATTCTTATACAGAGTGCCTCAGACTCCTGGTGGAGCCCCATAAGAAAGAGGTATTTGGGGCTGGAGAGATGGCTGAGCGGTTAAGAGCACCGTCTGCTCTTCCAGAGGACTCGGGTTCGATTCCCAGCACCCACATGGCAGCTAACAACTGTCTGTAGTTCCAGTTCCAGGCAAACACCAAGGCAAATAAATAAATAAATAAAGTTAAAAAAAAAAAAAAGAAAGAGGTATTTGCCTCATCTCAACACAATACACAAAGCTTCCTCCTGCTTCTGACTTAGACAGTATGTGCTTTTAACTACATCCCTTTTCAGGTTGCACTTGGAGTTCAGGAGCCTAACAAACAGGACGTCAGTGCCTCATGCTTTCAGAGAGCTACCAGCCACCCCCATCTCGCCTTCAGATATGCAATCACCCTGAAGAAGCCAATGACATTGAGATTTTGAGCTTTGGTCAAATCAAATACCAAGGCAGAGCTTCTCCCTGGCTGTTTTTAGTAATAGGACGTCAGCATGCGGTTTCTTCTTTTCTTGTTCAGAGTAAACGTCTAGGTGGGGTGGGCATGGTATTTTTCCAGTTCTGATCACCCCACTGACTCTGTGAAGACCTTGGATCTCCCGGGTGGAGAACTGTACCTCAACGGTTTTCTCAGTCTCTGTGTCCAGCTGCGCTCCTCACTCACCCCAGAAAAAGCCTGTTTTCCTTTGAGGGTTTTCCAACCCAAACAGACCTTTACACCACAAGACCGTGACCCAGATCTTGCCTCTTATCTGTTCCTTCAAAGAGAAGCCTTTAAAATGAACAAATGGCTTGCAAGACATTCTGGTGGCCTCCTCCTGCAGCCTGGAACAGACTGTTCTCCCTAAAGGTCACTGCTTCTGCAGATCTCAGGGCCATACCTGCCATCAAGTTAGAGCCATTTCCTTGATGGTGAACGGGTGTGGGGAATACTGGCTGAACAGTAGAACCCAGTTCATTGCCTGTCACACAGGAAGAAGCCCTAGCCTGTGTGCTCCATATAGGGCAGTGAGGCCCGTGTAACATGTCTGTGCTGTTTACATCTCTATTCAGCCAGTGTGCCCGATGGCAGATGGAAGAAATTCTTAAAGGCTCTATTTTTGTTTGTTTGGATTTTTTTCTTTTTTTTGACATTCACAGAAATGCTGTGCTACCTTTTAAAATAATTGGTTAAAAACCAAGCTATTTTCGTTGCCAGTCATAAATAGAGACGTGTCAGACCACATTGTCCAGGGCTATAGAGGCTGCTGGTGAGTCTCAGCATCAAGATGGGTTATTTGTGTTTTTGGTGCTATCTTTATTTTAATCTTCCTCCTCTTCCTTCCCTACCACCACCCCCACAGCTCCCTCAGGGGAATTCTTCAGGAGCTGCTGGGGATGAGGTTCAGGGTGGGCCCAAGCTCCCATCCCAGTAACTACAAGAAAAGAAATACAACTAAAAAAGGAAAGTCTTGTTGACTCGAGGAACTGAAGTAAAATTAAACTTTATTCTTTTCTGAAGTTAGAACTTACCCCAAGACTAAAATAAGAAAGTACTGGGATGAGAGAGGGCTTGGGGAGTGGGAATATGCATTGGGGGAGGGGGTGGAGAGATGGCTGGGGGAGGGGAGTAAAGTACTTCCTTGTGTAAGCATGGGGACCTACAGTCCAACTCCCAGCATCTACATAAGAAGCTGGGTATGGGGTAGCTCCAGGCATGAGGGGAGAATCCTGGGGGTTCAGTGGTCAATCTGGTCTAAACAGATCCGGGTTCACTGAGAGACCCAACTCAAAAACATAACATTGAGAAGTGATACAGAAATATATGTAAGGGCAACCTCTGGCATCTTCACGTGCGCAGACACACACACACACACACACACACACACACACCAAGAGAGTCCCTGTCTGACTGATTTGCTGGAAAGAAAGGTCCCCACAGATACTCAGGTAAAAGAAAAATCATCAGTCTGTGTGAAGCAACATTGCCTGAACCAGAAAAGCATCTGTGAAGAAGAAGGTCATCTGGGGTGTCCCTGTTGCTGGGCACACAGCACAGGATTGCTTCCTTCTTGGTCCTTAGGGCAAAGAGGTGAGCATGGGCAAGAAGTGAGAGGCTGGAGCAGGGTTGTTCCTCCACAGAGAGACAGAAAAACAGCCCCAAGATTGTTCCTGTACAGGAGTTCACCTAAATGCAGCCCTAGCTAATGCATCACTGTCTGGAGAGCCACCGGGAAGTATTTTAGGCACAGCGTGGATGAGGATGTAGCTCTCCAGTGCCTGGCAACAAGGGTTAGTGTGATGCTTCAGTTCCTAGAGAGCAGTTCTTAAATGCTCTTTGGAGTTAAGGGTTACCTAATGCCTGGAGAAAAAGGAGACAGGAAGAATGGGGCTTAGGAGCACCTTATTCATATACGTTACTGTTCAGACTAGAGGATGCTTCTTCCCCTTTTCCGAGAGGGATGTTGGACAGCTCCTCAAATGAGCGCAGGGGAGAAGGGCAGGGGCACGTTTGTGACTGAGGGTGGTATTGTTACTGGGAAGAGCACACTGCTCTTACACTAAGGAAGAGAAAGGGAAGACCTTTCTACGGAGTCTGAGGAGGGCAGAGCGGGGCAGTGTGCTCTGGACCAGAAATCAATAGGTCCAATTCCAAACCTTACTGCACCGATCCATGTGAGAATGAAGGGTTTCTTCATGTGTTTAGCACTAGGTTCTCTGAGTTGATACTAAGCTTGAATGAGTGAATTATGCCAGTCACAAAATGTGTGAGTCCACGAACATGAGTGCTAACCTGAGTCCATTTATTTATTTATTTATTTATTTATTTATTTATTTATTTGCCTTGGTGTTTGCCTGGAACTGGAACTACAGACAGTTGTTAGCTGCCATGTGGGTGTTGGGAATCAAACCCGAGTCCTCTGGAAGAGCAGACGGTGCTCTTAACCGCTGAGCCATCTCCCCAGCCCCCCTGAGTCAAATTCCTAGTGTGTGTGTGTGTGGAGGAGTGAGTTCTGGGGGAATGGGTTAGGGAATTACCATTGGCAGGAACAGAGTGGAAGAAAACAATCCTGAGATGGATGGAGGTGATGTCTGCACAGCTCTGTGGTGTGCTTAGCTTGCTGAAATAAACTCTCGAATGGATAAAACAGTAAATTGTATATTATGTACATTTTACTGTAATGTAAAAATAATTAATGGCATAGGCAGGAGGGTCAGAAGTTTGAGGTTACTCTCAGTTACTTAGCAAGTGTGAGGGCAGCCTGGGGTACGAGACACCATAAGTTAAAAAGAGAAGGGAGTTGGAGAGAAGGCTCTGAGGTTAAGAGCACTGACTGCTCTTCCAGAGGTCCTGAGTTCAATTCTCAACAACTATATAGTGTCTCACAACCATCTGTAATGAGATCTGGTGCCCTCCTTGGGCCTGCAGGCATACATGCAGACAGAACACTGTATACATAATGGATATATTTCATTGGCAGAGTATTTACCCCACATTCATCATTCATGCAGCTATAGGTTTTGGGTTTCATCCCCAGCACTTAACTAAATAAATAAATAAATAAAACTAGATAAACAAGATGAGCCTGTAGTTTAGAGTCTATTTATAAAACCCAAGTTTTCTATCTCCATATAGATAGCAAATCAAATTTCTTCCTGCTCTTCCAGCACCTCACTACACACTTCTCTCCCTAAAAGCATGTTGTAGCCCAAGAAAAACTATACCTGGATAAATCCCTCACCCCTATTTTCTATTCTGTCTAACCAGAATGTGCCAGAGCCATCAGAGTTGACTTTGCTGGCACTGTGGTCTAGCACGGTTTGTTATAGTACAGCCTATCAGAGGTCTGAGTTACTAGTGTGCATTTTTTAGCCCCAAACTCATTTTCTTTTTTTTTTTTTTACTTTATTTATTTATTTGCCTTGGTATTTGCCTGGAACGGGAACTACAGACAGTTGTTAGCTGCCATGTGGGTGCTGGGAATTGAACCCGGGTCCTCTGGAAGAGCAGACGGTGCTCTTAACCGCTGAGCCATCTCTCCAGCTCCCCCCAAACTCATTTTCACAAGAATTCTACTAGTAGTAGTCTTTTCTAAGACTTCTTCATGGATACTCATGGAAATCCTTTGCTGTGGCCATCACATTCGATGCCTCTGCTTTCCTCACTGTATTCTGTGTCTGTCTTCTTGCTTTTGACAAGTGTGATAAATACATCTCAGTGCGGGATCTCACAGGGGAGAGGATTTCCTTTTATGAGTGGTGGCAGCCTTGCAGATACCAGAGGCTGCCTTTATTGTATTTCCTCGTAAACCTGATACTGCAACTTGGAGAAAGGACATGGGCGGCATTCTGTATCTGTTAGCAGTTTTCTTGAAAAGGGATAGTACTTGAGAAAGCATTTGGAACAGTGTTGAGAACAGGTCTTTAATCATCTATCATTCATCTGTAGACTTTCCCAAACCTGGGAGCAGAAAGAGGAAACCTGGACTTTCTTCAGGCTAGGCTTCCATTTATTTAATCCTCAGTGACAATACATGACTTCTGTACATAAGAAGCCACCAGAAGGTTCTTTTTAAATATGTTTTGCACTCCCAAAGTGGAGACAAGGTACTTAGATGAACTGATCTGCCTTTTTGGTAACTTTGTCTTAGGTTTCTATTGTTGTGAAGAGACACTGTAGCCATGGCAACTCTTATAAAGGAAAACATTTCATTGGGGCTGGCTTACAGTTCAAAGCTTTAGTTCATTATCATCATGGCAGGAAGCATGGTGTAATGAAGGCAGACAAGACTCTGAAGAAGGAGCTGAGAGTCCTACATCTGGATCCACAGGCAGCAGGAAAAATATGTGGCAAACTTCCTCCACACCCACTCCAACAAGGCCACACTCACTCCAACAAGGCCACATCTACTCCAACAAGGCCACACCCACTCCAACAAGGCCACACCCACTCCAACAAGGCCACACCCCACTCCAACATGGGCCTATAGGATCATGTTCACTGGCTGCTACAGTGGTGGGAAGGCTGTAACCTGCTCTCACTGAGTCCTAACTTACACCTCTGTGGTCCAATGTGGCCATTTACCTAGTGATACCTCACCCAGCTGGCAATTTCCTTTTTGATCGCTACCGTTTGTTGCTTTAGAAGCTGTAGCAATTTTCCTCGGTTATTATTCTATCCTATTGCAACCGACAGTGCCGGGAGGTGGGGTATAGTGGCCAGTCATTGCTTCTTCCAGGGGCTCAGGAGATAGTGGGCTGAACGGAGGTGCAAACATTTGCATTGGTTATTGTGATAAACACCTGGAAGAGCTAAGAGAGGGTGACTGACTTTGATTTAAGGGACAAGGTACAGCGTGGTGGCAGGAATGCGTAGTAGGGCTCTGCTCCTTCTCACATCTCAGGGTACAGGAAGCAGGGATGGGAGAATGGACAGAAAGTGAGGTTCAGGTTCCCCCTGCCTGCTAATGTATTTCCTCTAGAAAGGCCTTACTTCCTACAGGAGTCAACATTTCCCAAATCAGAGCGCTTGTTGGGGACATTTTGTATCCAAATCATAACAAAAGTTGATTATAACGTGTCCAGAGTGATTGAATGTATGCTGTTTGGTGATCTGCCTGAATCCCCATCCAGAGCCGATATCCCTGCCCCTGCTGGGGGGACAGGCAGATAAAGGCTCAGGGACATTCTTTTCCTGAGAGTGGACCTCAGTTATTTGAAGCTCTCTCCTGGTCAGTTGTTACCACCTCTGTCCAGCTCACAACTTGATACTGGAAAAACAAACAAACAAAAACACCAGGCCAGGCTGGCGGCGTCAAGATAGAGAAGACAATTCTGCATGATTATTGAGGCTGCGGAGTCCTTAGGCCAGGCCACAGCTTTCCTTTCTTCCTCTGCTTGAGACACTGAAAGCCTTTCTGGACCAGGCTCATAAAAGTCTCCTTGCCTCAGGCCCTCATTCTGGGAAACTCACCCTATGACAACATTGTGGGGCAATATTGGGTAAATCATTCAGCATTTTTACCATTTCTTTGCCTTTTTATTTTCATTTTTTATCATGTGTCTGTGTGTGCGTGCACGTGTGCATGTTCATGCCTGCACTGTGTGTGCACGTGTGCATGTGCATACATGCTCATGCCTACACCAGAAATGCTGAGCCATCTCTTCAGCCCCCTTCGTTGCCTTTTTAAACAAAAGATCTCAAGTACCATTTTTAGTTGAGGAAGGAAAGAAATACAGGGGAAATTAAGAAGACATAGAAAAGTATGAAAGCCCTTCACTCCAGAGCTTGGCTGGGAGTCACAAACTTCTACACAATGGATAAGATCAGAATTGCCAGCTAGGTGATGGTGGAATGCATCTTTAATTCCAGCACTCTGGAGGCAGAGACAGATAGATTTCTGTGAGTTTGAGGCCAGCCTGGTCTACATAGCTAGTTCTGGGACAGCCAAGGCTACACAAAGAAACCCTGTCTCGAAAAACTTAAACGAAACAAAACAAAAAACCCAAAACCAAAACAAACAGAATTGATTATAGAGACAGTATTTGTCTCCCTAAAGACATCTCCAACAGGATGTTAAAAGCAATAAGCTATGGATCAGAAAGATGCCTCAGTGAGAAACAGTCCCAAGACTTTTGACCTGAATTCACACACACACACACACACACACACACACACACACACACACACACACCATTCATAGTAAAGGAAAAAAGCTTAAATAAAGGTAAAGATGGCAACCTTAACTTTTCTCTGCTTTGAATTTCCTTGTGAGCCCAAGTGAGAAATTGATGGTTCTCAGCAAAAGCAGATTCTGAGTGCATCTCAAGTGTTTGTGTTCTTCAGTTGTTGGAAGGAAGACTGCTTACCTGGATCATGACATCAAGTACCCAGCCTGGAGCATCACATCAAGTACCCAGCCTGGAGCATCATATCAAGTACCCAACCTGGATCATCACATAAAGTACTCAGCCTGGATCATCACATCAAGTACCCAGCCTAGATCATCACATAAGTACCCAACCTGGAGCATCACATCAAGTACCCAACCTGGAGCATCACATCAAGTACCTAGCCAGAATCATCACATCAAGTACCCAACCTGGAGCATCACATAAGTACCCAACCTGGAGCATCACATCAAGTACCCAACCTGGAGCATCACATCAAGTACCCAACCTGGAGCATCACATCAAGTACCCAGCCAGAATCATCACATCAAGTACCCAACCTGGAGCATCACATAAGTACCCAACCTGGAGCATCACATCAAGTACCCAGCCAGAATCATCACATCAAGTACCCAACCTGGAGCATCACATAAGTACCCAACCTGGAGCATCACATAAAGTACCCAGCCTAGATCATCACATAAAGTGCTCAGCAATTTTAGTAGCTGCTACGATACCAACAGTTTTAAAGCAAAAGTCCTGGTTCTAACAAGAAAGAGTAAAAGATGCAGAAAGGAGGCCTAATGCATAGGTGGAAAAGAAACAAAGAAGGGACCCTGTGAGGTGATGGTATTTTAGGCTTAAATGGAGGAAGACTGGGATAGGGGTAAGAGCATATACAAACAATCAGTCTTGGCCAAGGTGTGGTGGTCCCACACATTACTGTCACAGGCACCAGGGTTTCATCCTGCTTTGTGTTACCTATGGGCCCAAGCCAAGACTCAATGTGTTTAACAAAGTGCTCCTGGTGACCTCTTTGACCACTGTTACAACTGTTTTCTTACCATATTAGAATAAAGATGCCTGCCAAGGACTACAGCAGGGATTCTCAACCTTCCTGAAGCTGCAACTCTTTAATACAGTTCCTTGTTTGTGGTGACCCTCAATCATAATATTATTTTTGTTGTTACTTCAAACTATAATTTTGCTACTATTGTGAATCATAATGTAAATATCTGTGTTCTCTGATGGTCTTAGACAACCCCTGTGAAAGAATTGTTTGTGGATTGTGATCCATAGATTGAGACAGAACACTGTGCCTTCAGTTGGTGGCTGTGGTGCTTTGAAAGAAAATGGCCCCCATAGACTCATAAGGAGTGGTAGGTGCTATTAGGAGGTGTGGCCTTGTTGGAAAAAGTGTGTCCCTAGGGCGGGCTCTGAGGTCTCAGATGCTCAAGCCAGGCCCAGTGTCTCGCTCTCTGCCTGCTGCCTTTACAGCTGGATGTAGAACTCCCAGCTCCTTCTCCAGCAGCACATCTGCCTGCATGAACATGCTTCTCACTATGACAGTGGACTAAACCTCTGAACTGTAAGCCAGCCCCAATTAAATATTTTTCTTTATAAGAGTTTCCATGGTCATGATGTCTCTTCCCAGCAATAGACTAAGGCAGTGCTTGCTTGTTTTATTCCCTGCGTTCAGGAAGTCAGCTTGCAGTGTTTTCCACCATTGGAATTTCCTGACTCTAATCTGCTGTAGATTAGAAAAAAACAGAATCATTGGTTTTATTGAGACCACATCATTCACTGATCTAACCTGACTCAACAACGGGAAGTTATAGGTATGTGGCTGTCAGCTGGGTTGCATGTAAAGACAGTGTTTTCATCACTTGCCTGAAGGCCCAGCTCTTGCAATCCCAGCATGCGATTGTGCTGTGGGTGCATGGCCAGTCTGGGCTGCAAAGGGAGACACTATCTCAAAAAACAAGAATTCTATATACAGATATTGCTAGGCATGATGGTATATGCTTGTAATCCTAGTAGTTAGGAAATTGAGGCAGGAGAATTGAGTGCTTTTGTTCAGTCTATGCTATATAGCAAATTCCAATGCAATCGTGGGTGTATAGTCAGACCCTGTCTCAAAATAAGACAAAACCATAGTAACATCCTGTCATGGCCAAGGGAAGATGATTTGGTTTTGGATTTTATTAATATGGAGACTAAAATGGAATATTAAAATTATGCTCCCTTAGAACTGTAGAGATGGCTCACACTCTGGCTGTTCTTCCAGAGGGTCTGGGTTAGATTCCCAGCACCTACATCGTGACTCACAACTCTCTGTAACTTCAGATCCAGGAAATCCAATTCTCCCTTTTGGCCTTTGGTCTTTGATGGGCACCAACTACATGCTTACTGCACAGACAAACATGTGGCAAAACACACATACACATAAAATATTTTTACAATTCTGCTTTCCCTCTACATAATCTAGTGGTCAAGATAATTGAATAGTATGAGGTTTAAGAACAACCAGAAACAGGGAAGCCTAAGGAAAAGCCACATCAATGTTTCTCTTTGTTGCTCCTGTCACTGTCCTGAGATATTTTTCTCTCTTGTCCTTTGTTTCTGAAGGGGTCAGAAGCCAGATGAGGACTCTCCAAACGCTTAATCAGATGCCCAGTGTTCAGGCCACCAGGCAGGGATGAGAGCTCCCTCCGAGTTTAAATCCTACAAACTGATACACTGATACATTTTGTTCACAAGCTAACTGCTCAAACAATGGTGTGGCCCTGGGATGGCTGGTTTAGAGTCCTGGTGAGACCACCATATCCATCTAGCACACGAAAGGCTCTGCTAACCCCAGGCCTCCAATAGGAGTCTTTCCTTCTATGATTTCAAGGTCCAGCTCCTGAACAAATCTGATCTGGCCCAAGCCGGCAGGAAACAGTCTCTGAATCTTTCCTGGCACAGCTTTGAAAAGTGCCGGTGTGTTGCCACACTGTCCTTATCCCAGTGGGCCACAGCCTCAATGCCTTTGAGGGTCCTTTGATGTGCTCTCTGATGCCCAGCCCACACCCTACACTGATGGCATCAGCATATCTGGGGGAAGGACACAGGCATCAGTGTGCCACCAAGGGCAGCAGTGAATTCTAACTAGGAAATCTAAGGAGGATTAGCGGATTTCTCAAATGACTAGGCTCAGAGAACAAGAGAGACCATGACCTCAAGGTCCTTTTTCATTGGCAAACCCAGACCAAAAATAACTGTGGCCATGAGATGAGAAAGGGCTTCTATCTGATTCTAGCTCCTCCTCTGGTGCTGCCAATTTTTACTTCTGTGATTTCGAGAAAGCTGATGCAGACTTCAACTTCCTTTTTCATACAATGGGGATTGAAATATCTCCCTGTCCTGGGTTTGTGCATAGATGATATGTCTATAGTGGGTATCCAACTGCTGTCATTATTAACAATAAGTGATTATTCTTCAATTTTAAAACAGATTTTATGTATTTTTTATGTGTATGGGTGTTTGTCTGAAGCATATCTGTGTACAACATTTATATAGTGCCTGCAGAGGCTGTAAGAGAACATTACAGAACTGGAGTTAGAGATGGTTATGACTCACCATGTGGGTTTGGGGAATTAAACCCAGGTCCTCTGGAAGACCAGCTAGTACTCTTAACTGCTCACTATGTAGCTCTGGCTATCCTGAACTCAACTCACCATATAGACCAGGCTAGCCTTGAACTCAGAAAATATACTTGCCTCTGCCTCCCAAGTGCTGGGACTAATGGCCCCCAGCAATTATTCTTAACTCTGAGGCACTCCCCTTTTTCAGACTCCTTTGCCTGTTTGTCTTCTCTGTGCATGTCATTTAAATTGGTAAAAGGATCCAGAGGGCCAGGCATAGACACACCTGTCAGTCCAGCACTTGGATAGCTGAGACAACAGAATCACAAGTCGAGACCAGCCTGAGCTGTACAATATGACCTCCATTTCAAAAAAACAAAAGATGGAGACCAGCAGAAGAAATAGAAACTGAAAGAAGGCTGTTACTTATGATTTCCTCCTCCGTGGAGAGCTTTCCACAAAGTCCAGGCCAACCAGGTAGCAAGTCCTTTCTCAGGTTCACAAGGAGCTGAGCTTGCTCAGTCTGACCTGCATGAATAGAAGCATTGAGCTTCTGCGGTGACATTTAAATAGTAGAAGAATAAACAAGGCGAAAGCAGTGGAAATCCTGACATCTCCTGGCTGTTCTGGTCTAGACTACGAGGCTTGAAGTAAGTCATACTCCTGAAACAGCTTCATGGACATTTACCAGAAAGACAGACACACTCTGTACATATACCTATACTGTACCCCAAAACTCCAACCATGTTAAACCCTGGCTGTCTCCTGGCTGGGGTTTGTAACTGAAGTGTGTGTTTGTACATGTGAATAAGTATATTTCTAGAAATACTATGCAATTGCACATTTACAGCTTCAGAGGCTAGCTATCCTGTGTTACTGAAGGTGTTGGGAGTCAGGGTGATCTGTGATCACATCCAAAGCTGGAATTTGTCCAACCTCAGTACGATAAGCAACCTCAGTAAAGAGCTTGCAATATTCCTGGAGCTGTGCTAAGTACTTTCCATAAATTATTTCTTTTACTCCTCTCAGCAATTTTGTGAAATAAGCATTATAATAATGCTGTTTTTCTGTACAAGGAATTAAAATCAGAAGGCAGGTTTTTGACCAAGGGAGAATACAAACCTCTGTCTAGCTAATGCTAAATCCTTTGTTCTTTGAAAAAAAAAAAAACAACTACTTATTTATTTACTTATCTGTGTTAATGCAGGACCTCACTTTACAGCCCTGGCTAGCTTGGTGCTTGCTATGTAGACAAAGCTGGCCTTGAATACACAAGAGATCTGCTTGCTTCAGCCTTCCAAGTGCTGAGATTGAAGGCAGCTGCCACCAAACCCAGCTATCATTTATTTTTTGAGATAAGAATCTTGCTGTGTTGCCCAGGCTGGCCCAGCTGTGACTGCAC
Source organism: Sigmodon hispidus (assembly GCA_004025045.1). Classification (NCBI taxonomy): domain Eukaryota; kingdom Metazoa; phylum Chordata; class Mammalia; order Rodentia; family Cricetidae; genus Sigmodon; species Sigmodon hispidus. The sequence continues at coordinate 190,804 of PVIH01001172.1, read as the reverse complement.
ACCATTGTACCTGACTTCCTTTAATGAGGTAGCTGATCCATATGCCACAATTTGACCATTTAAAATGTACAGTTCCGGGGCTGGAGAGATGGCTCAGTGGTTAAGAGCACCGTCTGCTCTTCTAGAAGACCCGGGTTCGATTCCCAGCACCCACATGGCAGCTAACAACTGTCTGTAGTTCCAGTTCCAGGCAAACACCAAGGCAAATAAATAAAAGTGTTTAAAAATAAAATAAAATGTACAGTTCCTCACTTCTAGTAGACAGAGTTGTCATCCAAGGAGAAACTCTCTCTATCAACTGATGAGAAGATAAACAAAATGAGAATGTCCATAGGCTGAAATATTATCAGGCAATAAAATGAAGTAAAGTAGTGGGATGTGTTAAAGTTGAGGTTTCAGGGGCTGGAGAGATGGCTCAGCGGTTAAGAGCACCGTCTGCTCTTCCAGAGGACCCGGGTTCGATTCCCAGCACCCACATGGCAGCTAACAACTGTCTGTAGTTCCAGTTCCAGGCAAACACCAAGGCAAATAAATAAATAAAAGTGTTTTTTTTTTTAAAAAAAAAAAAAATTGAGGGTTCAAAGAAGAAGTCATTCTTGTTATCTCAGCAAAATTAGAGTGTGGAAGTTATGGGACTCAAGAGAATATTTTTTTGTACTCACATACATTGTGCTTACATGTACGCACAGAAACAATATCTCTAATGTCCTCCAAGAGTGCAAACATTCTCAGAGCATGCTCTTGACAGTACGTGGGAATAGCCCCGCCTCCAGTGAACTGAGCTCACTTCTGACTCTGGATTCCTGGACCATTTCAGTTCCTGACTGGGGAGCACTTTCATCTTTGACTCTAAGTACTTCTAGATTATGCCCACAGTTTACTAAGGCCATACAGTCCCAATGCAATTCTTTGTTATTTGCAAATAAATAGCATTGCTTTTAATTGAATCCTTCTCTACTTATTATTTAGACTGACACATTCAACATCATATTTAATTTTTCTTTTATTTCTTATGCTTTGAGTTCATAACTAAGAAACAGTCATTAACCCAAAGTTAGCAAGATGTGAGCCTGTTTACCTATAAGGGTTTTTTTTTTTTATACTTTTAGCACTTACCTTGAAATCTGTAAAGCTTTTTCTCTTAACCATGATGCTTTGCTGTTTTGTGTGTGACTAGATAAACATACAGAAGTATTCACAGCTTTTGGGATAAAAGAGGAATATTGTCTTAGGATTTCTATATCTGTGATGAAGCACCATGACCAAAAGAAAAGTTAGGGGGAAAAGTTTAGAGGTTTATTTAATTTACACTTCCATAGTGCTATTTCTTATTGAAGGAAGTCAGGACAGGAATTCAAACAGAGCAGAAACCTGGAGGCAGGAGCTGATGCAGAGGCTGTGGAGGGGTGCTGCTCACTGACTTGCTCCCTATGGCTTGCTCAGCCTGCTTTATTATAGAACCCAGGACCACCAGCCCAGGGGTGGCACCTCCCACAATGGACTGGGCCCTCCCTCATCAATCACTAATTAAGAAAACAAGTTATAGCAGTTTCTTATGGAAGCATTTTCTCAGCTGAAGTTCCCTCTTTTCTGATAACTCTAGTTTATATGCTAAGTTGACATAAGACTGGCCATATCACAAACATGGAATGATTGAGCAACCAGATTTGGGAATTTACCTGAATTTTAAAGATCCGTGTTTCTCCTGCTCCAACCCTACACTGTAATTAAGAGTTGGATCATGGCACTGGAGAAATGACTCAGAGGTCAAGAGCACAGGTCTTCCAGAAGACCTGGGTTCAATTTCTAGTACTCACGTAACAGCCCAAAACCTCCTGGAACTCCATTTCCAGGGGATCTGACACCCTCTCCTGGCCCCCAAGGACACTGCATGCATTGTACCCAAAATTAAATAAGTATTAATGCTTTGAAGGGAAATGGGTCTATGTGATTGTAAAGAGCATAAAATAAAAGTCTTTTTAGATAAGTTTAGGCTAGCCTGAGTGACATAATATATAAAGACATGAGATAGAGGTTTAGAAGAGAACAAAAGATAAGCAAAAGGTTACTCTCTTAGCACTCTACTTAAGCCACTCTGGCTATCAAGAGTTATAGAGTAAAAGGCCCGGTGAGTGAGATAGATAGATAAGTAAAAAAGATTATCTCACTCGGTTGTTAGAGTGATGTGGCCTGACTATTAAATTAACATATTAAGAAAGAGCCGACTTGAAGCCTGTTGAGTTTGACTCTAGCCTCGTGGCTGAAGTGAAAGGACTCTAGCTAGCCCTCAAAAGCTAACACTTAAAACTTTAAGGAGGCTCTGTAGTTAAACTCTTTTTGACCCTGGTCGTCTTTGGGGATGCTAAAAGACTAGATCTCATATTTTAGACACAAAAAAACCAAAATTTTAAACAAATTGTTGCTCGAACTAGCGACCGAGGCCTGACTATTTTTACTCTGTGGGCATTGACAAAAAATATAGACATAACGGCGAGAAAAAGGTTGTATAATTATATTAATATATAATTATATTAATATGTGATCATATTAATGTGTAATTAATGTGTTTGATGTAGATTAATGTAGATTGTGTATTCTAAATAAACATCAATAAAAAGTTATTAAACCGCCATTGAGTGTCTAGGCTTTCTGTCCAATTCGTCTCCAGCTGACCACTAAAAAAATGCCCGAGATTCTGCTCGTGACAGTTATCCAGCCTCACAATAGGATATATTTCCATAGCTGTTTGAGTAGCTTTACACAGAAAACAGAACACAGCCTCCCAGCACTGCCTTCTCTGTGTGTTCCAATTAATTCCCAACACCCCACCCCCACCCCCAGTGACTGTCTATGGGTTCAAGCAAAATTGAGAAATCTCTTCCAAAATAGTCCACAAGATGGCCTGGCTCCCTGGGACAGAATAAGAGAGGGCCAAAGCACTATGTGGACAATTTACGGAGGGTGTTTGCTTGGGTACCTTATTATTGGAAATCGTCTGCTAGCTCCTGCCATTTGCACATCTTAGAGTAATCCTCTATTGATCTCTGCCTTCCACCTGGCTTCCTCAGTCCTCCCCTGCTGTGCCCTGTCCGGGTCCGTTCTTCCTTTACTGTGCTAATTCAATGGTTTCTAATTGGAGCCTCTGCCTGGCTAATGGCTTCTGACCAACTGTAAGGGCTGACATTTACTTACTTGGTTTCCACTCCTTCTGTTCTCTGGCCTCTTTGTGAGCAGAGTTTAAATTAGGCAAGATGTCAGCTCCAACTCTTTTCTTTATATCTACTCTGGCCCCTTGTGATTTGGGTGGGGAGAGAAGCTAGAGTGGATATGAGCTCTGGAAACCTGAGCTGAGCTAATCAGTACTGACCCCCACAGCAAAGCCCACTTGGTTATCTGTCTGCATCCGACGTCCCACCTCCCTTTGTTAGTATTGCAGCCTGGTCCCAGCCTGCTAGTTTTGACTGGAACTGATTTTATTTTGTCTCCAAGTATCCAGCCACTCAATTTTTATTATTGCAAAGGTTCTGAGCTGAGCATTAGACAGCTTATCTCTGTGATGTTACAGGGGAATTATAATTGGGCCTGTAGTTATCCTAAAGATTTGTTTATTTCTCTCTCTCTCTCTCTCTCTCTCTCTCTCTCTCTGTGTGTGTGTGTGTGTGTGTGTGTGTGTGTGTGTGTGTGTGTGTGAAGAGGTCAGAAGGGAGCCTCAGATCCCTTGGAGCCGGAGTTAACAGATGCTGTGAACTACCCTCCATCTCTCCAGCCCCAAGTGGTCTTAGTGGCTTGGTTGTCACAATCTCAGCTCATGTCCTTCTCTTCCCTGTTTCTAGGTGGAGCATCTTTGGAGACCTGAGGGACTCCTGAGGGGTTGCCGCATTGGAAACACCTTCACCTTTGTATTGGTCTCACATCTAATTATCTTCTTTTTTCCAGAGCTGGGAGGTCCAGTTTAGGGTTTTGTGTGTGATAGTTGAGAGTCCTGCCCCTGACCTTCATCCCCTGCCCCTCTCACCAAATCTTGTAAATCTAAATGAAGCAGAAAAGCTGGTACCCTGAACTATTTACTTAGACAAGAGAGTCTCAAATTGAGTTCAAGATTATCCTCATACATGGTTTATTGAATTTATATTCATTACTTCATCAAATGAAACAAACGGCAACTACTAGCTTTCCAGATTTGGGGGCTGCTTGGCAGCAAGAGCTCCTTGTCTAACATCTCCCAAGCAGCTGCCATTCAGGCAAGATGTTAGCTAGCTTCTGGCCAATTCCCAGGACACATCTTTACTCGGTTTACTTGATTTTTATACTCTGCTTTCCAGCCTCCAGTGCGGGATGGAGCACGCACACCCCTCACACACGTGAGCACACACACACTTCTCTTTAATTGAGTTGTAGCCCATCTTTGCCAGGCATTTCTAACAAGCAGCTCACGGATCATCCGGAGGCTGTTGTGATAGATGATTGTCTCTATGGGCCAACGCTTCATTAAGAGTGACAACCTGCAGCCAATAGTCACCGTGCCACTCTGCTCAGGGACCAAATAGTATAGCTCAGCAGGAAGGCTTGGAGACAAAAGGATGGGGTGGAGAAGAGACAATAGCGATGGGAGGCTTCTGAAATAAGAAGCAAAGAAACTGCAGGTCGTGAACTTACACCGGGTTATGACGTCAGAGCTAATGCAGGGAGCTGGGATACACAGGCACTGCCTCAGCAGCTGAGAACTTCCAGAATACCTGAGTCTCCGTAGGAGGCGCATTGCTTGTGAAATCAACACAGCGTGTGACAACATGCCCTCCCCATACTGTCCTGTTTCTATCTAGAGTTACATTCTCCTTCCTCTCTTTCCAGGCAGATGACTGAGGACGAGAAAAAGAACAAACACTTCTATGCTGAAGGGCTGGTTTACTCAGTTACGTAAACTCACATTTTAAAGACTCTGGATGTAGAGGCTGCCGTGTTTTTGCTGGTAGAGTGCTTGCCTTGAGGGGACCTTGTGTTCCATCTGCAGCATGGCAAAAATATATACTGGGCCATAATGTACATATGATAAATGCATGACTAAATATTGAATGATTTTGACAAGTATATACACCCAGTGACTACTACCCTATCAACTACAATTGCTTAATAAAGCCCCAAATTCAAATCCCCTTGGGGGACCTTCTCAGTTTATAGCTAGAGAAATTGAGGGTTGGGAGGGTTAAGGGCAGTGACCATGAAGATGGTTCACACTCTAAGCCTGCCTGGCCTAAGAACTTAGCTGTATCATTTTATTTATTCCTGAGCATCCCCTCTGGTCTCTTTTCACAAAGGAAGACCTTCCATGGTAGTTGAAGAGGGATTTCTAGTGTGCAGTTTTTCCTTCCCAGACCTTGTTTTCTCAGAGATTCACTCCAGAGAGAAAAATTCCCTGAAACAGAACTAAAAGCCCTTAGTGAAAGGTCAGTGAGAAAGAAAAATAGGGGCTGGAGAGATGGCTCAGCGGTTAAGAGCACCGTCTGCTCTTCCAGAGGACCCGGGTTCGATTCCCAGCACCCACATGGCAGCTCACAACTGTCTGTAGTTTCAGTTCTAGGCAAACACCAAGGCAAATAAATAAATAAAAGTGTTTAAAAAAAGGAAAGAAAGAAAAACAGATGAGGGAACAGCGACTTCAGATAGTGCAGAATTTTCTTTGGAGGGTACCCATGGAAGGGGGAGGCTTGTGAGAACCAGCTGACCTACTGTGTACAAGCTGGGCAGTTGTGGGGGGAGGGAGCGGGCAGAAAGGTTGACCATTTTCACTTTTGGCTTGGGAATGATCGGAGGGTAGTTAAAGGGTGTCAGGTGACCCATTAATGCTTTTCCTATGTGGACTTTACTTGGGGGTACAGGGTGGGACATCAAGAATAATCTAGAAACTAATTTATTTTAGAAACTCAGTAACTTGGACTGGAGAGATGGCTCAGTGGTTAAGAGCACTGACTGCTCTTCCGCTCACTTACGTAGCAAATACTCCTGTGTGCCCACTGAGTGCCAGGCTAGGGGCTCCATATTGAGCAAGTGGTGAAAGAGACAGGTGGGGAGCCTGTTTGGGTTATCTTCAAGCAATTTGAAAAATTGGCAACCTGAAGACTGGCCATCTGCCAGTTCTCCAGGATTGTTGCTTTTCATCCTGAACTGAGCCAGGCTACCAAGACAGGTTCTGATGCTAGTGGAGAACTTGTGGACACTCCTCTGCCCTCTGCTGATGAGGAGCTCCAAAGACCTCACTCAGACTTCCCATGCGCCCCTGGTGCTTTCCCTGACCTCCCCCCACCCCAACACTAACGGAAGTGCCTTAATATTTAAAGACGAATGAATTTCTAATTAGCACCCAAACACTATAGTGTGGCCCTTCCTGACCTTTCCTATTTAAATGCAAATTAGTCTTCCCGGAGGAAGAGATGAATGAAGGAACCCTCAAAGGGTAAAGAAGCAGGCAGGCGAGAGGTGGGATGCTGATAGGAATTGTCACTTTCGTCCCTGCTAATGTTGCTGCCTATCACTTACACTTTTTTCACCTCAATCCAGGCTCTGAGGCTGAGTCCTTTTCCCCAACACTCAAACTCCCCATGTCTGTTCAGGGGGATGCCTAGGCCTCCAGAAGGTCTAATGGCTTGGAGAAGACGTAGGCATTAGATTCAGAAACACTTGGCTTGGAATTCAGGGTGCTCTGTCCCCGCCTTCAACACACACACACACACACACACACACACACACACACACACACACACACAGGTGCACGCACTCTAATCCATGCTTACACATGGAGGTCCCAGAGTTGTCCAGTTCTCTATTTCCACCGTGTGGGTCCCAGGGAGAGAAATCAGGTTGCCTGGGCTCCCAGGCATCACCCTTATCCTTGGAGCGGTTTCATCAGCCCATGGTGCTCTTTTGAAAAATGTTCTCAATGCTCAAGGGCTTGTGCATTCTCTATCAGCAAGCTACACCTCCTGCCCTAGACTGTCTTCTAAGGGGCCATGAGGGAGGGTATGCCACTGTGCCTTCCTCATAGAACTATGGCTGGTATGCTTGTTTCTCTCCAGACTGTTGTGAATATCACTTGAAAATGAGAAAAGGTGACCATATCCGGTAAGTGACCAACAATGGTCACTGGCAGGGGAGTGGTCTTCTGTTGCCCCCATAAATGCCAGCTTGCCATAAGGAAAGTGTTAGACAAGTTGTCAGGAAAAAGGTGGCATCCTGCTTGTCCACCTAAATTAGCTGAGGGTGAAGAGAAGGTTTATAAAGGGCCAGAGAGAAAATAGTTTATGCCTGAGGGCCCACATGCTGTGTAGACAACTTCGAGATGTTGTACCCGGAAGGCGGTGGCAGACAACATGTGGAGCTGTGTTCCAACATAATTTATAACTATATTTATAGAAATGCAAATGTCGTGTCTTTTTCACATACCCTGAAGCACCCTCTTTTTGTTTGTTTCTTGCTCCTTAACAATTAAAAACCATAAAGACTGCTCCAAGGTCACAGGCCAAACCAGACCAAGTCCTTGTTGGCTGCCTGCCTTGCTGAGGCATTATGGCCCCATGGTCTGAGGGAAAATGTGCTAAGGAACCTCTAAGAATGTTGGGTTCTCAACTGAAGTTGGGACTTTGGGGGAGGGATGTCATCCAAGGAAAGAAATAGTGTGACCTGACCTAGAACTTCAGGGGAATGAAAGACACCCAGGGCCTGTGATGGTAGCTTCTAGAATACCAGCCATTAGAATCTGAATAGGGACCACTGTGATTCCTACCTCTTGGTGGTTTGAGCCCCCATGGACTCATAGGAAGTGGCACTATTATGTACTGTAGTATGGCCTTGCTGAAATAGCTGTGACCTTGTTAAAGGAAGTATGTCACTGGGGGTGGGCTTTGAGGTTGTACATGCTCAAGCCAGGCCCAATGTCTTTTCCTGCTACCTGCAGATCCAGATATTGAACACTTGGCTGTCTCTCCAGTACCATGTCTGCCTATGTGCTGCCATGCTTCCCACTTTAGAAGAGTTGCTGTGGTCATAGTATCTCTTCACAATAACCGAAACCCTAACTAAGACACTGTTACATACAGGATAAGGACTGAGGGCTCACAGGCTCTAAACAGGAAGCCCCATTCTCCTGGGGACAGGCTCTGGTCCCTCGGGGTTCCTCAGATCCCTTAGCTGCACACCTGACTGGCCTGGGTGTGCCCCTAATAAAGACAGGCAGACCTTTTGATCCACCCACACCCTAGCCAGCTGCTCACCTTTCTGGATGCCCATCTATTTTTAGGCCAGCACAACCCACGCACAGCCTGCCTATTATACATCCCCTCCTCCTCCGTGTGTAGCATGGAGGAGCCATGGGTCAGCATACCAGATGGCAGCCTTGCTACTGCAGCAGATTGCCTGTCTCCGAGGGATTGGGGTAAAACAGGGCGCTGGATGAGGCCTGCTCTCTAACCCCACCCCTCCACAACTGTGTGTGTTTACGTGCTTTTCTTCAGTACCTTTGGGAAGGGAAAGGGGGATGAGGAGAGTGTGTGTGTGTGTGTGTGTGTGTGTGTGTGAGTGTGTGTGTGAGTGTGTGTGTGTGAGTGTGTGTGACAGTGTGTGTG
>PVIH01001172.1:101838-182089 GCA_004025045.1 Sigmodon hispidus | reverse complement strand
ATGGCGCAAAGGACAGTGGGCTCTTGGAGGGCAGCAGACATGCTGTAAGGCGCAAGGGTCCCCAGGGTCCTGGCATGGAGGGATATAGAAGATGGGTACCTCACTTCCTGACACCTTAGCGGTCTGGGGTTGAATGTCACCTCACACTAATCAAACTGTGACCCTGCCATTTCCTTCCTGGTCCCATCAAATCTTCAGCCTCAGCGTCTTTCGTGAGCTAGAATGTGGATGAAGGAAAATTACGTCAAGGAACCTGCCTCTGCCAACCCCCCCCCACTCCTTTCTCTTTTTTGAGACAGAGTCTCATGTAGCTCCCACCAGCCTCAAACTCACCAAGTAACCAAGGATACCTTTGAACTTCTGACGCACCTGCCTCCACCAGTTTTGTGCAGGGGTTTACAGGCGTGTGGATGTCATACCGGTTTATGCAGTGCTGGGAAAGAACACAGCAGCTTCATGAAAATTATACAAGTACGCTGCAAACTGAGGTACAGACCCAGCTCCGGCCCCAGGAAGGCTCCCCTTAAAGTTAGAGAGAAAGAAAGGAAAGAAAGAGAAAGGGAGAGAGAGAGAGAGGGAGGGAGGGAGAGAGCTCCTGCAGTCTAGTCTGTGGTGTAGCCTTGGTGGGAGATGCCTTCCTGGGGATAAGCGTATCTCCAGGAAGTGGGGATAAGAGACACAGACTTTAGGCCTGAAATTTGTCCTCCAGAAAAGATAATTCTACTGGGCTGAAGAAGTTTTAGCAGGAACCCAGCAGGATGGCCTAACTTCTGGAAGCTTCTCTCCTGACCTTACCAAATTGCACTCTCTGGGACTGGGTGATGGATCTGTGATCCTGCTCACTTTGCACCTGCCAGGAGGACGCCTAACCCCCCCCCACCCCCCGCAGCCCCCCCCTCCCCGCCGCACACATACAAATGCGCACATTCACACATGGGCACTCACTAGCTAGACAGGCAGGCTGGCCCATCTGCCAATCAATCTTCCTTGATGATTTCCCAGTTGGCTGCGGTGGGACTGATGTGTAAATCATTCAGAGTTCCTCTCAGCCCTTCCAGGACATGGAGCTCTTTTTAATTAAGAAGAATGGAGGATGCTTCTGGCTCTGGAAATGGCAATATTAACTTACTAATGAGTCTTTGAGGAGACGGGACTGAGTAAGCTGTGCCACCTGCCCATTACAGTCTCTGGTACTCTACAGAGCAGACTGGACCCTGGGGAAGGCTGTGTGGGGTGGGGCAGGGGGGCAGAGAGGGACCCTGCATTGGAAGTGGAGAGGAAAGGGTCCCTCTTGGCTCCAGAGCTAATGTAGCCCAGCCTAGTGAGCTAAGACTAACTGGTATGTTTTCGTCTCTAAGGAAGGGTCAGATTGCAGTATGAATTGAATCCCTGAGGTCTGCCGGATAGCTGTGGGACAGAAGAGGTACTCCAGAAAGGCCAAATACAGTAGGAAGCATTAGACACAAAGAACAGACAGACTGTCGTTAACCAAATGGTCAGTAACAGCTACAGGCCAGGGCAGAGCGCCCCACCAGGCCCCTGCAATGACTGGACCTTGGGTAACTGACACTGTGCAGAGGAATCTCTACACATATGGAGCTACTGAAGAACATAAAAAAATGCCCATTCCAGAATCTGCCCTCTTTTTACCATGACCACATGATTATTTTCCTAGGGCTTCAGCCATATGCAATGCCCCTGGAAGCAAAGAATGCTAAATAATTCCTTCCAGCTCTTCTCAGTCCCATTTTTCTTCTAGAAGAACAGCTACCACAGAGAGGGCATGCTGTGCTCATGGTTGCATAGCCCAGGTAGGTATGATAAGTGTGTGTCCTGTGTCTTTCAGATCCCAGTGTCTCCCAGAGGCGCCACGGCCTCTCCACCCTACTGCATGCTGCTCTTACACTGCGGGCCAGGAAATTTCTCATGGTGTAGAACTAACACTCAGGCTTTATTACCAGCCGCATTGCCTGCAATCAGCACAGGAAACTAACTCAGGTCTTTTACAGCTTTTATCACTCTTACCCTGTGCACCAAACAAGAAAGGAATGTGTGGCTCCTATCCCTGCTTCTCAGTTTCCAGGAGTCTGAAGACCACAATGATCCTGTCCCCACCCTGTGGGCAGAGACATTCCTTAAATAATACTCATTAAGTCTCTCTAGCTTCCGGAATCATGCTATGCACTTGGGTGGGAGGCAGAGAGGAGACTGGCAGGGGTGGGGGAGGGGAGAAGGGCCTGAAGGATTGTACTCAGTTTTTTCTGACCAAGACTGCATCCTGGAGACTAGTTGCTCCAACATTTTCCCTGAGGTGGTGGGGCCACAGGATGCAGGGCATGCCCCTGATTGTCACTTCTGTGCTGCTGCTTCCCATGCAGTTTGACTGAGCCTTAATCCTTCATTGGACTGACTTCCAGACTGACGGGGTGGGGCTGGGAGCTCCACCACAGAGCATGGATCACTAGTGATTAGTGCCTTCCTTAATCTCAGCCCATGCTCAAATGAGGCATCTGTTTAGGAATGTCACCTGGTGGTCACCCCGTGAAGGACCTCCTCCAGATTGATCTGTAGTTTCAACCCCAGTAGAACCTCAGTCAGCTGAGAAGAAAGACATCCCCCTTTCAGATAACCTTGACATGATGGGCTGCAAGAGGGTGTGGGCCTCAGGGTCACCTACCTTGTGATGGTGTGCCCAGTTCCTGGGCCCATTGGCCCAAACATAACAAGCCACTCACTATCTTAGAAAAAAGGAAGAAAAACACACAGTACCTCCAGTGTGCTCAGCAACTCTGCTGTCAGGATGGATGGCAACATGTATCCTTGGGGAAGGAGGTTAGGGTGTCTCCTTAAAATCTACCTCACAAATGCACCCATGTGTGCTCCATCAGAGGGTCACCACTCCAAGAAGATGCTTGGTATTCTACACCATGTCTCTACTTCCTGCATCCCCATAACAGAGCTGACTTCAGGAAGGCTGGACTCCACAGGAAACAGAGCAGGTGCTCAGCTAGACTGTACCTGCTGATCTTTGTATGACACCTGATCCCAACAAATACAAGGTTGGAATTTTACAAAGTGACTGTCTGGGGCTGAGCACCACACAGGTCCGCAGTACCACAGACCTCCTGTGGGGGGCGCATTTGTGACATTTCTCTCACCATATCTAAAAGTCAAACTTTGTTTTGGTTTGGAGAAGGTGAGCCAGGGTATTGGTTACATTACAGACACCCTCTACCAATCAAAAACTTTATAAGTAATTAGTTTATTATTTATTTATTTATTTTTTAAAACACTTTTTTATTTTATTTAATTATTTGCCTTGGTGTTTGCCTGGAACTGGAACTACAGACAGTTGTGAGCTGCCATGTGGGTGCTGGGAATCGAACTCGGGTCTTCTGGAAGAGCAGAGGGTGCTCTTAACCGCTGAGCCATCTCTCCAGCCCCTATTATTTATTTATTTACCTTGATGTGTGTGTGTGTGTGTGTGTGTGTGTGTGTGTGTGTGTGTGTGTGGTGTGTGCATGGCATGGCATGCGTGTAGCAAGCCTGTGAGAATTGATTCTTTCCTTTTGTCACATGGGTTCCAGAGATAGAACTCAGGTTTTTAGGTAAGTGCCTTCCTCACTGAGTCATTCTCATCTCCCAGCCCCCAAGAAATACCTTTTAAGAGAGACCAGAAACTCATGCCCCATGCTATGCAAGATCTATAGCAAAAATAACTTAGGTTTAACCTGTGGAAGAACTTGTGATTGGAAAAGTGATTCCACACTTAGAAAAGCGTGGTGAAAAATCAAAGGACACCCTGGACTCCCTCTGGGCTTGGCACTCTTGGAGGCCCAGGCCTGGAAACTGCAGGTGACTCAGGGAATCTTAAGTGGTGGTTGCTAGGTTACAAGCTTCTTTAATGTGCCTCAATGTAAAGACTAAGGGATGCTACCTGGCTGGGAGAAAGAGCAATGGGGGAAGGGGAAGGAGAAGAAATGAGCCAGACTTCCAGAATTAGCAATTGGGCTTAGCCTGGAGGCAAACTGTTCTCTTTTTCTTTCTACTTTTCCTTTTCTCTTGACCCTTATGGTTTGCGCAGAGTAAAGCCCATGGATGTGAGCACTGAGTTGGAAAAGGGCTGTCCAGGACTGGACTCTGGTGTCACCCCCGATGAGACGCTCAACAATTACTGGGATCCCTTTGGGCTGTATTTGCCTTCTCCCTCTGCAATTGGACAAATGAATGAATTGGACAGCCTCCTCGCTAATGCTTGATTTGTTCATTTGCGAGTGAGTTGGACTATTTAACCTAAAGTCTTCTGAATGAGTTGCCAGCTCTAAGTGAAGCGCTCCCTGAGTGTCAGACCTTCCTCTGCAAAACACAGACGCTCCCAGATGCCTGGCAGCCTCCCTCCAGCTGAAGACTGTGAGAAAATGGTTATTCAAGGGCTGAGCTCTGGGAAGTCTGCCCACCTGCTGGGAGGGTGTGAGAAGCTGCTTGGCTTTGCTGCTTCTTGGGAAAGGCTCATAGATAGGCAAGTGAGGCTGAAGACCGATTCCCAACAAGCCCATCTGAGAAGACTGTGGCTTCCATTCATCCTGGGTACCACAAACTACAGCTGTGAAACTGATTCAGTTTGAGATCACAGTCCATTCCACTTTCCTTTGGGCAATCTGGGCCCCTAAGAATGCTGGGAGGTACCTACCAGAAAAGGTAATACCAACAAAGTCTTTATTAGTCTGCTGGGAATGACACTGAGTGTTCAGGACCTGAGCACAGTTCTGAGACTTTCTCAGGGTGAAGGCTTTTAAGGGGAAAACAACACATTCCAAGTTGGCATATCATTTGGCATTTAGCAAGAACAGTTATAACCAGAAGTGGAACTGCAGAAGCTGAAAAGCAGGGTTAGTACATTTAGGGACTCTCCAAGAAGGAAAGGCTTTGATGGATTAGGACTTTGTTCTCATTTTGGCTTGCGGTGTGCCTACATGCTGAGTACCAAGCACTGAATGGTATGTCCATCATACTATTAGCCCGGATAGGTCTGGAGGCCTCTTACAAGAACATGAAATGGTTGATATCATCTGTGGAACTTTATGTAGATTACAATGTTAGAGTTTGTGAGTTTTTACCAAACAGGGAAAAAATGGAACACACACAGCCTCTTCTGTAGGTGATCTAGATGTTGATTTTGCAAATACATGAATCCAAGCTTTAAAAATAAGTAGAATTGTTAGGTCAAGAGCTCAAGACAGTAAGATAGGTCTATTCTGAGTTACAGTTTCATTTCTCATTAAAGACACAGTAGCAGTATAGCCACTGACAGAAACATACCAGGCCTGTGCTCTCTCTGCTCAGAAGCTATGGTGAACACCTGACAAATAGTACCTCTTTTAACCTTCACAAAAATGTATACCATGAAATGCTACAAAAAAATAAAGGAGGAAAATCTGATATAGAGGCACATGCCTTTAATCTCAGCACATAGGGAGGAGAGGCAGGTGGATTTCTGTGAATTCGAGGCCAGCCTGGTCTACACAGAGTTCCAGAACAGCCAGACCTACTGTCTCAAAAAGGAAAGGAAAGGAAAGAGACCTGGGTTTGGTGCAGTCCTGGCACTTGGAGGCTACAGCAGGAAATTCATGAGTTCTAGGCATAGTGAGACCATGTTTCAGAAAAACAAAGAAGGGGTGAGGATGGGAGGAGATTGATCCTTTTCAACAACTTGGATGATGATACTCCAGGAGTGAGTTGGGGGGGCTCTAAAAGGTTACATACCGCGTGATTTTATCCATATAACATTTTTTCCCTCTCTTGAGATGGGGTCCAAATAGTCCAGGACGTCCTAGAACACAATACATAGTAAGATTGACCTTGACCTTCTGATCCACCAGTCTCCACCTCCCAAGTGCTGTGATTATGGGTATACATCGCTGGGTTTTATGTCAGGTACCAGTGCTGGAGATGGAATCCAGATTTTTTTGTGCTTGCTAGGTAAAAAACTCCACCAAGTGAGCTGCAGTCCCAGCTCCTTGCCCAACATGGCTGAAGCGACAAGATTTTAGAAATGGATTGTCAGGGGCTGGGGATGTTGAGCAAGGAAGAAATATTGAGTTGTACCAGATAGCAAAAGGTGACATGGGACCCTTGTAATAATGAAAGTATATTCTGCTTGTGGGCTGTACTTTATCCTTGTAGGATATTAGTACTGGGGGACACTGGGTAAAGTGTACTTCTTTCTTATAATCACGTGTGAATCTACAGTTTCTCACAAATTAAAGTGCCTCACATGCACGCAGCCCTGAGTTCTATCCCCAGCACACTGCACAGACTCAGTGGAAACTTGTCAGGCTCTCAAGCATGAGCATTTCCGGGTGGAAGCCAAATCGGAGGACCAAACAGGAGGGCTCAGAGAGACACACCACTAGGTGGTCCTGTGTGTCATTAGCACTTGTAATACTGGGGACCAACCACAGCTCTGAAGGGTCTGTTGCTAGGTTTAAGTTTGAAGAGGTTATCTATCCAGTCCTGTGGTTGGTGTCAAGGGCCAGGATTTGCTAATCAGGTTTGCCTTTGTAGTGATGCGTGCGAAGGATTTTTTTTTTGGTGGTGGTGGTGGGGAACCTCCCAGTCTTCTATTGGGGTGTTCAGTTGTGGTTCCCCTGTTTGTGACTTTATCTCTGGCTTTGTGGTCGTGTCCACTCTGGAGGGAAGGAAGGTTCTGTGTGAATTCCATGCAGATTGTTATGCCTGTCTGCGGGTCCCCGCTGCTTGTATTGCCACTGCTTCCTGACTCGGAGGTTTGACCGATACCTCCCCCAAAACAAAGCCAGCCTGTCACGAACTGGGTCTGTGTACTGTAGGCAAACCGGGTAATTGGGCTCTCCGCCTCCTCACCCAAAACAAACACTCGCAAACGCCCGCCCCCACGCTGGCGGGATCTGCCTGTCATCTGGGCACCGGCTCCTACTCCAGCTGCCACCGACCCTGGAGACATGGCAGGCCCTGCCCTTGCCCGCCCCGGCTGCCGGGGCTGACGCACAGGCCACAGCCTCCGCCGCGGGGCGCGTGGGCTCCTGCTCAGGTGTGGCTGCTGCGGGGAGGCGGTGCGGGGAACCGGCATCCTCCGGCCGGGACTCCGTGTCTAGCAGCCGCTCGCCTGCGCGGGCTGCGTGCGGCCCGGGAAGGGCAGGGCACGCTCTTCCCTGCTCCGCCGCGAAAGCCGATCGTGGCTGCGGGCACCGCCCGGGAGCTAGTGAGGGACGAGCGCGGCGCCCACGCGCGGCGGGGTGGGCTCCGCGCTCCCGGGGACCGGGCGGGGCGGGGCTCATTCTGCAAAGTTGACCCGGGGCAGGCTACCGCCAGCGCCCTGCTGCCCTAGATTCGCTGGCTTCTTCCCGCGGAGCCAGGGGTGGACTTGGCCGCCCCGCTGACACCCGAGGGACCCGGAGAAGGCAGCGGGCGTCGGCGGGAGCCCGCTCAACGCGAGATGGAGGCTGCAAGTGGGGACGTGTGGGCCGGCGCCGAGTAGCCCGCGGGCTCCGGGGCTGGACCTTGCCCGGACGCTGTGAGGGCGCGCGAGCAGGGCCCTCCCCCGGGCTGCCATGGAGGTGCCCAATGTCAAGGACTTTCAATGGAAGCGCCTTGCTCCACTACCTAGTCGCCGGGTCTACTGTTCACTGCTGGAGACCGGAGGGCAGGTCTATGCCATCGGGGGATGTGATGAGAATGGCGTCCCGATGGACTGCTTCGAGGTCTACTCCCCCGAGGCCGACCAATGGACCTCCCTGCCCTCCCTGCCCACAGCCAGGGCCGGGGTAGCGGTTACTGCCCTAGGAAAAAGGATTATGGTGATCGGGGGTGTGGGCACCAATCAACTGCCTGTGAAGGTCGTGGAAATGTACAATATCGATGAGGGCAAGTGGAAGAAGAGGAGCGTGCTGCGTGAGGCTGCCATGGGCATTTCTGTTACAGCCAAAGGCAAGTGGGGTCAGGGCTGAGGGTGGGCATAAAGTAGAAAGTAACAGGTCACAGGGAAAACGGATGGAATGCAACATGATTTGGGAGGCCAATAGCACATTACCCATCACATTTGAGCCTTACATTAAGCACTAAAACTAGAGACCCATTGGCCTTGTTTTACAGAGTGGGAAGGGACACTGAGCAGGTGAAATGTCTAGGAATTCCATCTGATGCCAGGAGTCAGCCCCAGCAGGTTCCTCCCAGCAGGCAGGGCTGGCCACTGCAGAGGGAGCGCCAAAGTGTGAGCTGTGGGGTTATCTGCAATGACTCTGCAGACCTTGGCATTTGTCCCAATGACCACATTCCCTATTGACTGCACACACCCCCAAACCTACCTATGTAGGTTTCTGAGGATGCTCATCTCATCTCTGTACCAAGTCTGCCAAGGAGGCTTTGGGACCGGATCCCAGGATCTTCTTTAAATCCTGACTGCAGTTTCAATAGTACTAAGTGGAGGTCAGAATGTTCCAAAAGTTGATTCATATAGTGGCTTATCCAGAGCCACCAAGCTCTGTGGATTGCATGTGGTTTTAAAATACTCATTTTACTTTCTCAAAGCCTTCATTTCATTCTCTTGTTTTGCGGGTCTAATCCAGCCTATAGAGGGGCTTCAAACTGTTTTACTTAAAACACGGAGCTTTATGAGAGTTAAGAGATCCTCAAATTCATATCCACTTGCTTCCACACTGCAGGCTTGGTGGGTGACCGTCTTCCCTCCCCCGACCCCTGTTTCTTCTGCTACACTACCCCAGCTGCCTGTCTGGCATATGGCAGTTCAGAAACCAGCTTTTCTTCAACACCTGTTCTGTCCCTGGCACAGTCTTAGGCCATAGGGAAGAAGAAAAAGAGTAGAGAATCTGAGCCCTGGAAGTGACTGGTGAGGGCCCAGAACCCCCTTGGGCAGGGTAGACAATAGGGTTTTCATGACCTGCCAGTTAGAAGGATGAAAATCCAGGCCCAGTGTTGAAGGCTTGTAATCCCAACTACTCTGGAAAATGAGACAGAGAGTGGCAAGTTCAAGACTTGCCTAGGCTACAGGATAAGTTCAGCAGGCTGAGGCAGAAGGATTATGAGTTCAAGGGCAGTCTAAGCTACATAGTAAGACCCTATTTAAAAAAAAGATGGAAGACCCAGAGGCCCAAGAGGAGACTAATGGCTATGGACTGTATTCTCTCCCTAGATTCAATAAATTATACTGAAGGTTAAAAATTAAGGCTTACCATTGGTGCTTTATCCCTTTGAACTTTCAATATATTCAATAAGTGCTATTTTTATTCTATTTTAGAAGAAACAGCAGGAAGCCTGGAAAGGCTAATTCCCCAAGGTTAAATAGACAGTAAGTCATGGCCATACCTGTGCTCCAGCCTATAAAGTCAAATGGGCTCAGCAGTTGGGTTGGCAAATGTTTACATATCAGCCATTTTACTGGGTTCATAGATTAATAAATTTTCAAGGACAGTCAGTGTACTGGGAGATACAGATCAAGCTGGTATCAGTTACATGTGGTAACAGAGCAATGGAGATACATACCATCACTCCAGAGGAACCAAGCCAAATCCTTTGGGGTCCTTTGCTTTGCAACTCAGGGAATTCCAGTCAAAGAACTGATCACCAGACTGAATGACTGCAGTGGATAGAGTTCTTCTAGGAGGGGGTGTTCCCAGAAGGGAAGGTGGAATTTGTGCTAATCAGGTGCTTATCATCAGGCTTTTTCCCAGCCTTAGGCTAAGGGCTAGGGTCCCCCTCCGCCCCCAGTATGGCTAGAAAGGGAAGAGAAATAGGGCTCACTTTCTGGGTAACCTCAAAGAGTCAAGGCACTAAAGAGAGGAAGGCTGGGTGCAAGGGCTGCTGGGAGCAAGACCCACATACAGGAATTGATGATTTCTGAGAAAAATAACAACCATTCAGGCAAGGGCTGGGGAAACACAAATGTTGGTCCATGCACTCTGGTTCAGTGTGCTACATCCCTGAAAAACTACCTCCAGCCAAGAGCAGAGAATGGAGGGGATTCCCAGTTTAGAAAGTCTAGTTCTCGGGGCTGGAGAGGTGGCTCAGAGGTTAAGTGCACTGACTGTTCTTCCAGAGGTCCTGAGTTCAATTCCCAGCAACCACATGGTGTCTCACAATCATCCATAATGAGATCTGATACCCTCTTCTGTATACTGTATACATAATAAATAAATAATTTAAAAAAAAAAAGAAAGTCTAGTTCTCTAAGGGCAAGGCTTCTGAAGAGTCAGGTTCCCAAAGCCTTCTCATTCAGACCTGGCCTTATCCCATTCAGCACAGGGGCCTCCTGGATCCCGCAAGCTTCTGTATCTGTGAAGGAGAATGCCATTTCTCCAGTGGGGTACCAGACAAAACCATTGACAGCTCAGTATGTAGAGGGCCAGTGACATGGGGCTAACTCTAGTTCCTGAAAGACTTCATCATATCTGGAGAATCAATGTCTGAGAATTCCTATGGGACAGGTCACTGGTGGAGGTCATCACAAAAGCCTCTTCCTTCATCCTTCTCTCTGGATGCCTAGAAGGGCTGGAGGACAGTGAAGGACAAACCTGCAAAGGGTTATCTAGACTTGGGCTTCTCCAGCATCTGTCTCTGCAGGGTTTAGTGTATCAGGCTTTGCCAAGGACTTGCCACTAAGGAGAGCCGAGGCACACAGTTCTGTCGCAGCTTCAGGAAGACCCAGATTAAGCCATAACAGGGACTTTGAATGGCGTTACCCACCCCACCAAACAGCTGTGATTCACTAGCTGAGCAGTAGCTGGGAACTGGGCGTGGCCTATGAAAGGTTATGGATTTTGTTGGACCTGTCTCAGGTGCATGCAAGGCATATCATATCTGTGTGTGGCCTTTTTCTTAGATTACCGAGTGTATGCTGCAGGTGGGATGGGCCTGGACCTTCGTCCACACAACTACTTGCAACACTATGACATGCTGAAGGACATGTGGGTGTCGCTAGCACCCATGCCCACTCCAAGATATGCTGCCACTTCCTTCCTCCGGGGCTCCAAGATCTATGTTCTGGGTAAGGACAAGCCACTTGTTGTTCATTTCCTCTCTGTTCCCTTGGGTGAGTTCCCTAGGAAGCAATACCCACAACCTGAGAATTTCCCTGGTCCCGGGGGATAATCACACTGTTCCAGCCCTTGAGGAGTCTTTTCAAATGACTGAATAACAGAAGGAACATCCTAGCCCTATTGGTTCTCGTGGACTGCTTTCTTGTCCACTCTGTACCCTGTTCTCACCTCCAGGGGGAAGACAGTCTAAGTATGCAGTCAATGCCTTCGAGGTCTTTGACATAGAGTCTCGGTCCTGGACCAAGTTCCCTAACATTCCCTGTAAGCGGGCTTTCTCCAGCTTTGTGACCCTGGACAATCACCTGTACAGCCTAGGAGGCCTACGGCAGGGACGTCTGTATCGGCAGCCTAAGTTTCTCCGGACAATGGATGTGTTCGACATGGAACAGGGTGAGCTGGGTCCCCACTCCCTCTGCTGTTTGCCTCTCTTCTGACTGATCCCCATTTTCCCCATCCTAGTAAATCTTCCTGAGGCTGCTTACATATCCAGGCAGGCCTTTCCGGTGTCCAAGCACCCTTCCTGACTTGTAGATATGCTTGGTGTCAAATTCTATTGAAAGCACCTTTTGGTTTGGTTGGCTCTTTTCGCTATGGCTTTTCCTTCACTACTCCCAGTATTTGTACAGGACCAGGTTAGGAAAGGACTCTTCCTGTGCTGATGGAGAATCGAAGAGATATAGATTACTCCATTCCCCATCTTTAATCAGATTCCTTTCAAGTGTAGAACTGTGGAAAACCTAAATAGGGGCTCATGGAGTTGTATACTCAGCACTGTGTCAAGCACCAGAGAAGGCTGAAGCAGTAGAGGTTGTCATTTCAATCAGCGAGGGGTGCTCTCTGCACCCTGAACACAAAGGAGTAGCCACCCAGGGTAAGAGACACTTGGGATTCATCTGTGTTGGTTAGGGGACATCAGCACCTAATCCTCTATCTCTATCCTGTCACATGCATGGCCTGCAGGCGGATGGCTGAAGATGGAACGCTCCTTCTTCCTCAAGAAGCGCCGGGCAGACTTCGTGGCTGGTGGTCTGAGTGGACGGGTCGTAGTGGCAGGGGGCCTTGGTAAGGACAGATCGTCTCAACTGTTGTGTGTTGTGGCTCTGGTCCTTGGCATTTGAGAGATAGATGGTACTGACATCTTACACACGTCCAAAGGCTTTACTCCAAAGGATTCAATCCAGTCTGGACTTGACCTTTCCACAAGGGTTCCACTTGTGTTCTTCCAATTTTGTACTAGGAAAGTGAAGATCTAGAATGAAAAGGACACACTCTGATAGCTGAACCCCTGTGCTGAACCCAGGGCCCCTTTCTGCAAACTGCTAGAGACAAATGGTAAAGGGATCAATTGCCATTTCCTCATGACCCAACTCTTCTTGAACATCCAGGTGTATCTTGGGATGGCAAAGCAAATGACCAAATAAATGGTCCTAATTCTGGATTTGATGTATAACTCCTCCCTCTCAGGGACTGCTGGTATTTTAAAGGCTAGACTGGGGCCTGAAACACACTGGAGTGAGTCATTAGGGCACAGTAATAAAGGTAGCTGGCCTTTCAGACAGCCAGAGTTTACTCAATGTAGACATACCCCACTATACTCATTTGTTGACAATTATATAAGCATATAAGCTAGGTTATGGGGGAAGCTGTGTGTGTGTGTGTGTGTGTGTGTGTGTGTGTGTGTGTGTGTGTGTGTGAAATCAGGAGAGAAGCAGAGGTGCTCTAGAAACCCCTGATTATCAAGAGTGAAGAAAATAGACCTTTGTTTGTTTATTTGTTTTGTTGTTATTGCTGTTGTTCTATGACAGAATTTCTTTGTGTAGCTATATCTGCTCTGTAGACCAGGCTGGCCTTGAACTCACAGAGATCCAACTGCTTCTGCCTCCTGAGTGCTGGGATTATTCAAGACATGTGCTACCACTCCTGGCTAACAATTCTTAGCTAACAATTCCTAAAATGAAATTCTTAAAATAAAAAGGAAAAGAGAAGGGACATGGGACAAAGTTGTTTGACGGGAATTCTTGGCCCAGGATACTAACACAGAAACCATCCTGTAAAAAGATAATGGAGTTGCTCAGCTTCTACTTCTGGGTTGGGAGATGGTCACTGTGGGACATGGTTGGACTCCTTGGTCTAAGATCTGACTCCTCTGCTGTTTTCAGGAAACCAGCCCACCGTCCTGGAGACAGCAGAAGCATTCCACCCAGAGAAGAACAAGTGGGAAGCCCTCCCTGCCATGCCCACACCCCGATGTGCCTGTTCCAGCATTGTCTTCAAGAACTGCCTCCTGGCTGTGGGGGGTGTCAGCCAGGGTCTGAGTGATGCTGTAGAGGCACTGTATGTCACTGACTCCTAGCTGGCTCTCCAGTGCTCTTGCCTGGGCAACATCACTCCACTCCGGACATGAGGAATAGTCTCATCGAAGCAGTGTGGACTACTTCCTCGGTCTCCAACTCTTGTTGAGAGCCAGTGGGGCCAGGCCCTAGAGTCCCTGACTCCCTCTGTCCCTAACCTACGGGAGTCCCAGAAAGCTGAATTAAGCACAGCCGATTTGACCAGTAAGTTAGAACTGGGCTGTGATCTGGGGAGAATCCTCAGTGCTCAGACACAGAAAAGTACAGGAATGTTTCTGCCTCTCACCTGCCTCCTGGGGTGGGGGACAGATGCCACCCAGAGGGGGCACCCATGCCCCTTTCTTTTCTTTGATTGACATCAATTCCACATATAGCCCCAGGCCTCACCTACTCAACTGGAATTGAACTTGAAGCTGAGGGCGGCTGTGTAAGGAAGGTAGAAGTTCACACACCAGGCCAGGCCAACAGCCTCAGCAGAAAGGATCCTTCCTCTCAGATCCTTGTTGGGCACATGGTGACGGAGGGTCATTATCTTCTGTATTCTTTCCTCTGCCCCCCTCCCCACCTGAGGCTTGGCCATTCTGTGCTCAACGGCTCTCCGAGTGTTTCTGAATGAAACCTTCTCATTTACACTGTGGCTTCCAAATCCACGAAGAGTGGATTAATCGCACTCTGGTTAATAACAGCGGCACAATGATTGACATCTTTATTGCTGTCTTCTTTGGACCCTGGAAACAAGGCAGGGGGTGTCCTGGTTTGCAGATAAAAAATGCCATGAGACCATCTATCTCCCCCTGTGTCCTTAGGCTAAATAGGAGCTGATTGGCTACTGTTCTTGACCAATCCTGTCGAAGCGTTCTGCCTTCCTTTGGCCATAGCTGTCCCACTCTAAGAGGCAGATTTCCTTTTCTCTTGATGCACAGCACACATGTGTAAGGTTATGTCATCCATTCTTGGGCATGTTAAGTCACATCTAACCTCAATCAGTTTGGCTGAAGCTCATCTTAAAAACAAGAGAGGAGGAAAAAACGTTCAGAAGGGTGGATACTCCTGTGTGCCTTCCCTCTTTTAGTACCTCTTTTAGCTTCCCGGCCGGCCGGCCCAGTTATTCACACTTCCTTAGCTTGGGGAAGAGTGCTGTCCAGCCCTGCATAGAAGCCAAACCTAACCAGTTACCCTGAGGACACAAAGAATAAAACCCCTATTGAGGCCGTGGAGCGGGGAGCCGGCTTCACTCTTGATAAGGCTCAGGTGGTTAATTACCTCCTAAGGAGCCTGAGCTGGAAGATAGCCTGTGAGGGTCTAAGGGGTCAGAAGGAGATCTTTCTGGTGTAGGGGCAGGAATGACACTTCCAACTGGGCCGAGTGTAACCTGGATCTTTAAGGAATGGAGGGTTATTGGCTCCTGTCTCAACAAATACCTTGATTTCTTTCTTCTTTGGGTTCTAAGAGGACACTGCCACCTGCTGGCCTGGTCTGTGTTTTTCTTACCAAGGTGAGGAGGCGGAATGTGGCCATTGGTCCTTCTAGAGAGCTGCCCACAAAGAAACCTCCGTTGATTAGGGATCCAATTCCTTCAGTCCTGCCCCCCAGCCATTAGCCATTAGACAAAAAACGGTTGTGGAGATGCAGCTGCTATGAAGGGCGGGGGCTCCTCAGAGCAAGCTGCTTCACATTTGACTCCATCTCCCTACCCCTCTTTCACATCTATTCTGCCCGCATCATTCCCAACTCAAAAGGAGCCAATCCATACAGGGGCTATCTCAAGACATAATGGCCCTTTATCTGTGACTAGAGCTGAATCCTTTAAAGGTAGCTGGAACCTTAGGGCCTCAGCTTTTCTATATGGTTGAATTTGACACTGGAATTATCAGAATAACTCAAGGTCAAGTTCTACTGTGGGAAGACTAGTGGTAGCACACTGAGTGAGGGAAGCCCTCAGTGTCTCTGTTAAAGCATATGTCTATACTGCTTACCCTGCAGAAGCAGCATAGTCAATGGCCTGCCTCCAAGCCTCACACACCCACCTGCCACAGGCCTCCCCCCACCACCTACCTTGGAAGGTTTCTTACACTCTTCGCTTGAATTCTCCAATCTGTCTCACAAGGTGGAGGACAGCAAGGTACCATCCACCATCAAGAAGAACTCTGGGGGCTGGAGAGATGGCTCAGCGGTTAAGAGCACTGATTGTTCTTCCAGAGGACCGGGGTTCGATTCCCAGCACCCACATGGCAGCTCACAACTGTCTGTAGTTCCAGTTCCAGGCAAACACCAAGGCAAATAAATAAAAATAAAATAAAGTTTAAGAACTCTG
Source organism: Sigmodon hispidus (assembly GCA_004025045.1). Lineage (NCBI taxonomy): Eukaryota > Metazoa > Chordata > Mammalia > Rodentia > Cricetidae > Sigmodon > Sigmodon hispidus. The sequence continues at coordinate 166,334 of PVIH01001172.1, read as the reverse complement.
GAGTCATAAGCCACACTTTCCAAGACTTGTCTCAAGCCAGTCCAAGTGGCTCCAGAATCAGAGGAGAAAGGCTAGCCCATGCCAATAACGCCTCATCCCTCCAATCCTCTTTCAAACAGTGTCTTGCAATTGTATTGATCTTGTGGGGGATCCCATCACCCACCAACCCCAGCTCTGGCCTAGGAGGAGGGGTGTAGTCACTTTTCCAACCCTCTTCCCACTTTAAAGAAAAGAAACTGCCATCTAGGGACCCTGAACTCCTAACCCTGATTGTACAGCTGATGCATCTTGGGAGTGAACACCTGACCCTGCTCTATACATCCCTCCCACCTCATGTACTGCTGTGCTTAGCTCCACCAGAACAGCAAGAACAGCAAGAGGTTTCACACATGAATTTAAATCCCATTTAACCTATAGAGCAGGCTAAAGCCTTAGCCAGGGGTTCAGAGAGAATTCCAGTGATGACTTCAGCGTGGGAGATGGGACAATTGAGTGACTTTGGCACACAGCAGGATTGGAGCAAGAGCCAAATAGGTAGACAGACAGAGAGGCTCTGGCAATTTGGGCCTATATTAAATTGTCATGTACATTGCTTTCCAGGAATACTCCAAAGGAAACGCCACAGACTAGGGGCAGCTGGAAGCAATAAGAAATTTGGGTTCTGCATCTGCAGGTTTAAAGTCTGAAATCAAAGAGTTTAGAGGGCTGTGCTCTGGCTGATGGCTCAAGGAGGAGACGGTGTAGGTAGGGCTGGTCCCTATGGCTCCTCCTGGCTTCAGTGGTACCTGAAAGTCCTTGGTATACCTTTGTTTATGGCAGCACTGTTTCAATTGCACGCCAGCGTGACTATGTCCAAGGTTCCCTGACTTTGTAAGGACACCAGTCATCGGACTGAGATCTATACATATCCAATATGACTTTATTTTAAGGTGATTATATTTTATTATATATTATGCACATATATAATATATTGTTTCCAAGTGAAGTGTCATTGTTAGACACTAGAGGTTAGGACATCAGCATATGGTTTTTGGGAAGGGGGCGGATGGTACAAATCAACTCACCACCATACAAGCATAATGAGCCCCGAGAACAATAATTCCCTGAGTCCTGATCTTCCTGCATCAGCCCACTGTTAGAGCTGGGGCTCCAGAGGAGAGCCTGACCGCCATAGCGTGCACATCTTCTGTGTGCAGCTGGAAGAGGCCAAGGCAGGATCCAAGCAGAACCTGACTGGAGAGTGAAATGGCTCGGAGTGTGTTCAGGTGGTGCTTTTCCAACTTTGTCCCACTCCAGCTACAGAGCCAGTGAATGGAGACACGGTCCCCGGGGGAGCAGGGGGTGCAGCTAGCAGCCAGAGCCAATGCCTTAGTGCCCTGCATCAATGTCAAGGGGAGTCGCATTCTCTTCTGTGATTGAACTGTGGTCTGTTTTCTCTTCTATTTTTGGTTGTGAGCCTAGTAGCCTTTAACAGCTGAGCCATCTCTCCAGCCCATAGTCTGTTTTCTCAAACATTAAAGTTCCTTGGGCTCCACAGGCAGCTCTGAACCTGCCTCACAGAAGCCCCAGGGCTCTCATTTGCTCCATGGGGCAAAGTGCTTAGAGTTCACCTTCCCAGCCCACGGGATGTAACTCTTGAGGGTGAGCACAGAAGACCTGCAGACTGTGTGCCTTGACTGTCTTACACCAGCTCCTTCCACTCTTCCAGCACCCCAGGGCCCACCAACCCATACTCCTCTACACCCACACTCCCTATACACCCATTCTCCCTATACATCTGAACTCCCTTCTCTCTTCTTCTTTCTCTTGTATTCTTATTCAGCTTACAGATGTACTCTGCATACACCTTCTTAGTTAGCACACCTTCCTGAACATACTCTACATGCAAATCACCACCCATACTCACTGACACAGTCATATACAATCTTCACAGACACATATATACACCACCCTTACAGACATGTGTCACAATCATAGCTTTGTTCTCACACTCATGTACATATAATATCAATTGTAGGTGGTAGCCAGACTTCAAATCCCTCCACCCTTTTTTGAGACATGTTCTTACTCTGTAGACCCTGCTGGCTTGGAGCTTGCTTTGTAGATCAGGCTAGTCTGGGATAATGCTCTTGTACACTGTAAGGATTTGTTACTCATATTGGTTTAATAAAATGCTGATTGGCCAGAAGCTAGGCAGTAAGTAGACACAGGGCAACCAGACTAGGAGAATTCTGGGATGAGAAAAGGCAGAACACAGATGCCAGTCAGATTCAGAGGAAGCTAGATGAGAATGCTGCACTGTACCAAGCCACATGGCTAAACACAGAGAATTATGAGTTAATTTAAACAAAAGAGCCTGAATGACTGGTCCAGCATTTACTATAATATTAAGGCTCTGAATGGTTATTTCATAAGTGGATGCTGGTCTGGACCTCTGGGCCTACGAAGGACCGAGAAACTTCTGACTACAGGCTAGCTTCAAACCCAAAGGGTTCTTTGCCATCTGAGTACTGGGGTTAAAGGAATAGGTTACCATGCCTAGCTCAGAAGCCTTCCAATTCAATCATATGTCCATGCCTCCAAGTTCAGAGTCCTTACTATGTGAAGGATGCACTGCTCCAAAATTCTGTGGTTCTTGCCAAGGCAGGGTCACCTGTTGCCCTTTTTATATCTCTGTAGCACCCCCTCCTGCTAACAATCCCATATCATAGTTTGCCATCATAACCTGATGACTTTTTTGAACCACACTTAGGCTGCGATTCTTCTGTTTCAGGTGAGGAGATAGGCCTAAAGATATCGTGTACTTTGACTCCTGAGAAGATGCTGGGCTCCACCAAAAAGGGAGTATCACACCAGGCCTTCTTCACTTACCCTCTCTGCTCAGTACCTTCCTACTACCTGGCACTGTGCCCGTACAGGACCACAGCTGTGTACTGACCAACGAAGAACAGATGCTTTCCCCAGGGAGGAGCCAGAAAGACACAGTGCCTCAGCTCCATCTCCTGCTTTGACCAGACCTCTCCACTTGCTCTGGAGAAACAGCTTTCTTAATGCAAACTCTAGGAGCCACCCCCACCCTCTAAACAGGAAATAGTTCACAGATGACGCAGAGGGTCTTTGAAAGGATGGATGGGGGACAGAGGAATGTCTAGATATTTGGTACATGATGAGACACCTCAGAATTGATGGGCCTGAGGGCTGTGGGAAGTTAAAGTTTGCCTATACCATGGGAAACAGCCAGGTTGGATCCCAGACTGGTACTTAGCAGCCTTGTAGTTTATCTGGGCTTCAGGCGGTTCTTGGAGCTTTTCCTCTGGTTAGCCTTAGAATATGTGGCTGTGCCAAGGGGCTGGGGTCACTGTTTCCAAGTGTTCCATCCTGCCCTCTTACCTGGATAAGGTAAGGACTCAGAATCATCATACCTAGCCACTCAATGAGAAGTGGGCACTAGTTCTATTCTTAGCACTTCAGTCTCAAAAGCAAGAAAGCAATGATGGATAAATCACTTTCCCGGGTTCATCTGCTCCACACCCCTACTTGTAGAAGGGGACTGACTGGGAGCTTCCCTTCTACATTGCTCCTGACCTACCTAGAACCTGAGCTTCTAGCACCTTGGGGCCGCAGGCTCTATGCTGTACCACCCTGTCCCTCACTCAGTGACTAGCTTGCTTCTGGTCTTCATCACCACACAGAAGTACTTTAGTGCCTTCCCTGCTCAGGCTTCCCCTGGACTCTCCCCACCCTTCCAGAGACCTTGCATGTATAGAACTAACACCTCTCTTCAACCTCCTAGCCCTCATGAAATTCCTGGCTTCTGCTCCTTGGGAAAGGCTAGCCTTCCAGCCTGCCCCCCCCCCATCTAGTACACCAGCCTCCCGGCTCTCCTTAGCCTCTTCCTCTACACCTGTTCCCTCCATCCTGAACACCCTCTGTCTGAGGCAAATGTGAGCCACTGACTCCTTAGTCTTCTCCCATCTTTTTGAGGTCTCCTCAGGCTGTGATGTGTCACTAACCCGTGTGCCCCACAGCATCCCAGAGAGCCTGTTAGGTGGGAAGAACTAACTGTATAGCCCAGCCACATGAAAGCCAGAAATCAAAAGGCCAGAGAAAGCACTGGCTGTGAGGGGAATTCTTAGGCTGCCAACTTTCTCTCTCAAGTTCTCCTCAGCCTCTGTGGACACAGAACCAGATCAGAGCAGATCTTTAACACCCCCTGCTCCCCATGGATGGGATCCCTGAGCTCTTAGCTAAGGGCTCCAGTAGGAGTGTGATAGGTTAGGTTTTTAAGAGCTCGGTGGCTTTGTTAATCCACCTTGCAGTGGCAACCCCCTAACACCAGACTGTACCGGTGCTGTGAGGAACCTCCCACCTTCCTTTACTCAGGGCCAGGAACTGATGACCCGGCTAAAGAATGTGCTTTGCTTGGCATTAGCATTTCAGGATCAGCTTGGGAGGTCAAGGGCTTGAGTTGGCAGCAGAAACCAAACATAAGGCAGGGTGGTGCCATTGGACATCCTCCTCCCCCAATCTGAATACACATCCCTTCTCTGTATTTCCTGGGTCTCCCTTGAATGGAGTCAGAACCAGCAGAAAAAAAAAATCTCATTTTTGGGAGGGGGAACACCTTGTATGAACTGAAGCTTGAACCACAGTGCCCCTTGCCATAAGCCCACCTGCTGGGGAGCCTAGAATTCTATACAAAACCATCTTCAAGTTCAGGGTTTCCTTAGATCAAGAAGACAGTGAAACTGAGTCACTGGTCCAGGTCATATGGCCAGCAGACAGAAGAGCCTGTCTCTGACCCCCTCCTCGGGCTGTTGTGTCCTTGCTCATTCACATCAACTGCCCACACACCCAGCATCCAACTCAGGGCTTAGGGAAAGCCATCAAGGTTGTGAGCATGGAGCACAGGCAACAGGCGAGACAGGGGTCGTTCTTATTGACCTGTACTCATCTCAGCCCATCACCATCTGTCTTGGGTGACTTTGAGCACACAGGAAAGCAGTGGAAAGTACTCGGAATCTCAGGGGCTCACTAGAGGAATCCTAGAACTTTTAACCTCTGCCTAAGCACAAACACTCCAGTTTTTTAACCCCACAGAAGGGGAGTTACAGGACCTCAGAGTTTGAAAGAGGAAGTAGAGCAAGGGACAGAACAGGAGGAAGGTCTTTGTGTTCTACCATTAACAGTGAGGTGAGAAGTTCTTCACCAACCACTGACAGAAAGCCCTAGAATTTAAAGCTAGCTAGATAGCCACCCTTCAAACTCCCGGCACCCAAAGCACCATGTTTAGCTTAGAGATTAGCATGTGGGGTAGTTAATAGACCCTTCCTTTCCGCCCTGACAGCCTCTTCCATGTTCCCAGCGTAGTTCTAGAGCCTTAGGCAGATTCAACAATCAACTCTGAGCTTATCTTCAGTGTCCGCCTGCCTGGGTCGGATCCAGGAGCTCAAGTGTCTGCTAAATCCTTGTTGTACAGGCTCCCTGCTACACACTTGGATCTCTGCCAGGCAGGATTGGTGGGAGGGGAGTTTGGGAAGGCCAGCAAAAGCCCAAGCAGACAGGTGGGAAAGCATTTGGTCCCAAAGGAAGCTCATGAGAGAGAGACACGAGACGTGTTTCATAGAAAAACATCAGGAAACTGGGCAAACCAGACTCCTCAACCCAACCAAATCAGGATGACAAACACTGCAGTTTCTGGTGTCATCTGTGTGACCCTGTAGGGACAGGTTCTTAGTTTTTCAGTGTCTTAGCTTATCTACACAGTGGGGAAGATCATCTCTGGTCCCTAATGAGGGCCGGGTTCACCAGGACAGGCTAGCTAAGGCTGTCACATTCCTTGTAGGACTTGCTAGAATTTTAGATTATAGCTCACTAGCTAGAATTCATTTGGGCCCTACAGGCAATGTAATGAGGCACAGCCACAATGTCAGGCTAATCAGATTTATTTATCTTCAGCTATGCTACTTCCTAGCTGGTGCCACTGTTTCTAGGATGCTTAGGACTCAACAAATGGTAGGTAGAAATTATAACTACCGAGGATAAGTCACAGCTTCAGTTATCCTAAAAGCCCATCAATTCTCAGTTCAGCCAGGAGAGGGCAGCTTTGAGCCAGACATCTCAATTTTCTAGACTACAGTGTTTATCCAGGCTCACTAGATTTACACCTCCTAGTTTTGGAGAACCAGTTTCAACAGGCTGATTCCTGTTCACACAATTTCACCAGCCCTTAGAGGGTAAGGTCCACACATCCAAACCTTACTGTCTGCCACAGGGTGGAGCTGAAAGGTCACTGAGGACTGTAACTCATCTGAGCAATTTAATGACCCAATGTCTCTGGCTGGAGGTGAGTGGTGTGCTGATCCCATCCCACATCTGATCTTTTTTCTAAGAAAAAAGGAAGAAGTTGAGCATCTGTACCAAGACAGTCCCAGGGAGCAGACACTCTGGGATCCTTACGGCTGTCAGTTACACAGGGAACAAGTCAAGTGACTTTCTCGACTTCTTTCCCCCTACACCCCCATTTCATACCTGAGACTAATCTAAGCCCTACCACTCCTCAAGACCCAAGTGGCTTCTTCTGAGGCCCTCCCTTGAACTCCTGAGCCAGATAAGACCCAAATTTTCTGCCCTATGCCTGCACTTCATACCACCTTGAGTCTCTACCATAGACTATAGATAAATTGTGCACTGATTTCTCTTGTTAAGCAGGAAACTTCCTGTGAGTGAGGGAATAATTATTAATCATCCCCCAAGATGTACCTGACACCTACTGTATCCACCCCTTCCCATTTCCCCCACAGCAGAGTCTTGCTGCCTCTCATGCACCTCTGCCTGCACCCCAAACCTAACACATGTCACAGTATGTCTGAAGTGCGCTCACATGCCAGTAAGACCCCCAAAATGCAACACATTCAGGCTATGGAGAGAAGGGGACAGGAACGGATTTACTGCCAGTGAGTGCACAGAAGGGTTATCTTCTTCCAGGGTCTTTAAACAGGTAGTTGATGACTGGGAATGAGGGTGAGAAGTGCCTCCTCCTAGGGTTGGAGTGTGGGGCAGGCAGGACTGGGTGAGTCTGCTCAGCCTGGACATCCCAGCATATCATATCTAAATATCAAGATTCAAGTCACTGGGCCACCTCCCAAGTCTCCCTATACAGAATGAAAGTTGATTTCCAGCACTTGGTTGTTCTATTCAGTAGCTCTTTAAATAGTCTTTTGTTGTTGTTGCTGTTAATGTGTTTACTTTGTGTGTGTAGATATTTTGCTTGCATGTATGTGTGTCTGTCTGTGCAGCATGTGTGTGCCTGATGTCCTTGGAGGCCAGAAGAGACACCAGAGCCCCTGGAACTGAAGCTACAGCAGGTTGTGGACCAGTGCATGGTGCCATGAATTAAACCCTGGTCATCTGGAAGAGAATCAGTGCTCTTAACTGCTGGCTGTCTTTCAGTCGTTCTGATGGCCAGATCTGCTTGTTGCCTCCATTGTATACCCATTCACTGGGTCTGTATGAATCCCCTGGGGGCCTTGATCCACTCAGCAGCACACCAAGTATTCAACATGTTTAGAAATAGTTATACATATGTGGATTAAGCGCTCTCTCTCTCTTTCTTTGATTTTTTTTAAATATTTACTTATTGTGTATACGGTGTACAGAAGAGGGTACCAGATGTCATCATAGATGGTTGTGAGCCACCATGTGGTTGCTGGGAATTGAACTCAGGTCCTCTGGAAGAACAGTCAGTGCTCTTAACCCCTGAGCCACCTCTCCAGCCCTCCTTCTTTGATTTTTTTGAGACAGGTTTTCTTTGTGTAGCCTTGGCTATCCTGAAACTTGCTCTGTAGACCAGGTTGTCCTGGTCTCACAGAGATCTTCTTGCTTCTGCCTCACGAGTGCTAGGAGTAGAGGTGTGCATCAATAGATTAAGTCGTAAAGGAAAGCCTTTGAATGATGCTGTATCTCATGAGGAAATATTAATCCAGCTGGCTAATTGCCATTGGGTCCTTCACTCTCGGCTTTAAAAGCCTATCTTTAGGAAGCACCTTCAAACCAGCCTCCTTCCATCTGGGCTCCCTCCAGTTCTCATGTCAGTCTGGACAAGCAGTCCTGAGTCTGCTTTCTGCTACTGATACTTGCTTTTCAAAGTCCTAATCTGTCTGGATGGGCCTCCAGGAACCAACACAGGCTAGGAGCATAGACATGTAGGTTAGATTATTTTTATTTTTTTAATATTTATTTATTTATCATGTATACAGTATACATAAGAGGGTACCAGATGTTATTCCAGATGGCTGTGAGCCACCATGTGGTTGCTGGGAATTGAACTCAGGACCTCCGGAAGAACAGTCAGTGCTCTTAACCTCTGAGCCATCTTTCCAGCCCCTGGCTTTGGCTTTTAACAGGTTACTCAGAATGGGAAGGCAGGCTGGCAGAAGACAGGATGCCAAACCACTTACACAGTTTATAGATAAACCAGATTTAGAAAAGGGAGTCTGGGGCTGGAGAGATGGCTCAGAGGTTAAGAGCACTGACTGTTCTTCCAGAGGTCCTGAGTTCAATTCCCAGCAACCATATGGTGGCTCACAACCATCTATGATGACATCTGGTACCCTCTTCTGTATACATAATAAATACAAATATTAAAAAAAAAGAAAAGGGAGGCTGATTCTTGATGGATCTTCTTGAGCTGTAGAGGGCTCAGTGGAAACATGGATGGACATACCAGCTATTTTCCCTGGAAATAGTCAAAGGCGAGCAGACATAGAAAAATGGGCAGAAGCATAGGTTTAAAAGCAAAACCAAAACTTGATAATTGAGGATGTTATCCGCTCTAGTCCTCTGCAAACTCTGAAGACACAGCTGGAGATGAGGTCCTCCAACTAGGGGAGGGTGGAGAATTCCTCTTGCTCTATATTCTCTTCTCTGAATCTCAGTTCTGTGGTTTTCTTGCCAGCTTCGTGGCCTTTGGCAGAAGTATACTCACTTTCTACAACAGAACAAGAGGCTATGAACCTAGCCTTCCAGGCTTCAAAAATGGAGTCAAATTTTCTTATGTCCAGTCACCTGCTCTTCTGGCTAAAAGTCACCTGAAGAAACTCTGGGACCAGAAACCTCTTTTCAGATTTAGGGACACAGGGTAGTGAGTCCCTAGAGTATGATGCTCTCTCTCTTTCAATGAGTGAATGAAAACGCATAAAAATGACTGCTTCTTGAGGAAATCCATTCAGCCCATAAGACACCCTCCCTTTTTTTGAATGGGGTGGGGGTGGGGGCCGAAGAGGTAAGGACTTTTCAGGACTGATGGATTCCAGAATCCATTTAAGGTCCAAGCAGAGTGAACTCGGAGGCGGGGCATCTCTCCACCATGCTTAGCTGGAGTCAGCCTTCATCCTATTTCATTTCCTTAGTCACTTTATCGCTGATGGACCTGAAGAAGTTATCCAACGCCTTTAAGAATTTTAATACTTCAGGGCCTTCTCGTGCTCTCAGATTGTTCCTTGCCAGCAGTGAACACAGCACAACAGAACAGGTTGGCGCCATTTAGAGGCAAAAGCAATTCAGAGAGCCTTGAAACACAACGACTTCGGTAGTAATTCGGATCAGACTCCCTTCTCGCATTCCTGGCTCTCGGACCCAGGTGGGCGGGGCTCCATTCACACCTTTCCGCGCCTAGCCAAGGGGAGGAGGCGGGGCAGGAGCCAGAGAGCCAATGCAAGAGTCCTTGGTCACGTGTTGCCGGCAAGCAAGCCAATGAGACTCGGGGGCGTGGCCAGGGCCTTCCCCTCCGAAGGTTTTATAGCAATTTGGAACGTGAAGCCTTCTAGAGCGCTCGGTATCACTGTGACCTCTGGGCCCGCGGCTCTCCGCGCGCTGCTGCTGCTGCTGCCCGACCCCCTCCGCCTAGCCGTCCCGCACAATGGAGTCGGTGGCCTTCCCCCGGCGCGCGGGCCAGGCTCCCTCGGCCTCCGCCCTGGCCACGGAGCGCGCTCGGCCGCTGGCCGACGGGCTCATCAAGTCGCCCAAACCCCTGATGAAGAAGCAGGCGGTGAAGCGGCATCATCACAAACACAACCTGCGGCACCACTACGAGTTCTTGGAGACCCTGGGCAAGGGCACCTACGGGAAGGTGAAGAAGGCACGAGAGAGCTCGGGACGCCTGGTGAGTGTCCCTCGCTCGCAACGCCCGGTTCCCAGGAGCTCACAGCGCGTCCCTTGCGTTGTCCTCGGCTGAGTTGCCAGGCGCGCGCATTTTAGATGTGTCTGTCCGTGGTTTCCAGGGACAGTGCTCGTGGACCTGAGAACCTTAGCAGCGTCAGATGCCTGTCGTTTGAGAAGTTGAGGGTTTAACTTGAATTTTCCCGGGAGCAAACATCTACGGAGTAGAGAATGAAGGGAGGAAGTTGAAAGTACCAGATCTCAGTAGATGGATGAGGTGTGGAGATCTTTAACTCTGACCTGACACTTGGGTCCTTTCCAGCTGAGACAACTGAATCAAAGTTTCGTTTTGATGGGCTTTGATTCTGGGAAATGTAAAGCCAGGCTCTGGTGGCAGGTCCACTGGATCTCACCATGTCTATGGGCGTGAGGTCTTTGGGGAACTTGTGTTGATTTCATGCATGTGTAACTTTGAGCAAGTTCATCTCTGTATTCTGTTTCCTGTTCTGCAAAAAAAAAAAAAAAAAAAAAAGAAAAAGAAAAGAAAAAGAAAGAAAGAAAGAAACAAAACAAAACAAAACAAAAACCCAGAGAACACAGCCTGTCTCACGGGCTGCAAGAAAAGTGGATAAAATACAAATGTGAATGTGCATGAGTCCTGATCATAGGTCTTGCGTTGAGAATAAATACTTCTATCTGGAAAGGCCTCACCACTGTAAGGATAGCAAATTTACGAAAAGTTACGCTCCAGCGGTTCTTCCACTCCAGTTCAGCAGGCGTAGGCATTGCCTGGGTACTTGTTTAAATTGCTCAGTCTCTCATTTTCCAGCAAGCAGAGTGTATTATAAAGGTCTATAATTTACATTTTTGCAAGCTTTAGAGCAGGTGCTCTAGGGATTATATTTTGCCAGATCCAGTGAGTGCTGGGTGTGAGGGGGTGTGTGTATGTGTGACCATAGTTTGCCCTATTGACTGTGGCAGTGGTCCCCTCCCCTAATTGTTTGCTTTTGCAGTCAGTAGCTGGCTTGAAATTCAAGAAGTCATTTCATTGGTGAAGGAAAGTGGATGTTGGGAAAGGAGTGGATTATGGCCCCATCAATAGGAGCAAGTATGTTTTCCTGCTTAGGCCTGGCACAGTCCTCAGCTGCCCGCTGCCAGGTTACAGCTATTGGGCAATCATGTACTTCCTGGCTTCCCTTTCTTTCTCTTTCTATAAAGTGCCAGGGCCTCAGAGGCTCCAGGCTTGAGATGTCTGGGCCCAAGCTTTGTCAGGGGCTCAGCTAGAAAACAGTTGCTGTGGCTTGTGTCCTGTGTCTTTTGTGGGAAAATTGGGTAGAGGGAACCACAGTGGCTGAGAAACTTCGATCAAAGGTCAGAGATGCCATCAGCTCGACTGAGGTCACTGTCTTTTACACACACACACACACATACACACACACACACACACACACAGAGAGAGAGAGAGAGAGAGAGAGAGAGAGAGAGAGAACACATCATTCAGGTCTCAGTGGCTCTTACACCAAAACAGAGAGAATTCAGAAAAAAACCTCCCAGGTTCATGTGTCTTGCTGTACACAAGGAGCCAAGACCAGCAAATGTGAACTCTTTTCTGAAACTCCCCAACCAGACCACCCAGGATTGCTGTTAAGAGTTTGCTCAGGGTCCCCCCACTTTCTTGGAAAGCAACTCTCTGCAGTGCTCATGATTCCTCAATCCCGAAACAATGCCCTCATTCCCACTCACCCATTCCTACATTTTGACTTCTTAAAAAGAGACCTGATGCTTCAGCTATGTCAGTGGAAGAGAGGGGTCATGGGGCCTCCACTGACATAGCTGTCTCCCCCAGAAGAGCTGAGATTATTGATGGAAGCTTAGTTCTTAGGAAAGCCTGCAGGGTGTCGTCTGTCTGGAATTCCTCCCCACATTTCTAACTCAGGTCCCACACTCCACTTGCAGAGATGGGTAGGAGGGTCCCATGCGATTATGGGCAGAAAAGGACAGGGATTTGGGCCTAATGACCGCTTCAGAATGGCATCAGAGGAAAAACAAATATTTGCTCTGGATCTCGGACACATTCCTGGTATCCAAATGACATTTCCTCCTGCGGAGTCTCCCAGCTCCCTAACCAGCCCCTCTCCCTAAAGAGAAAAACACCTGCCAGGGCCCCATCAAAGCCTTTGGTCTGATCTGCATGGCAGTCGCACTTCTAAGGGGTGCCAGGAGGGACAGGAAGGGAGCCCCGAGTGGGTATGCAGTCTCAAAGCTTCTGCTCCTTTTACATTTTCAATTGCTTAGTAGGCTTCAAAACATTGGAAATCTGCTTCCTTTGTCGACAGACGACGGAACTGAGGCCCAGAAAGGGGAAGAGATTTGTCTTCTGACTGGGTACTGGCGGATCTGCAACATAAGCTCCAGACTTGTCCACCCTAGGTCTTGGGTGACCAAGTGCTGAGTCTTGGTCTGGAGTTAGCTCTGAGATGAGCCTGGGCTTGTCTCCTTGCTTCATCATCCCGTCACCTGGTTCCAGCTGCCTCCCCAGCACGTCAGGCAATGTTTAAAGTGGGAGAGTTACCAGGAACCCACCCTCCTTCACAATACTGTGTCGAGGGATTGTGGGTGAAGGAGCCACACTGTCTTTTTGCAAAGTGTCGAATTGTGCTTCCCATTGCTCGCTAGATGTGTGACCTCTGATCCTCAGTGTCCTCATCGATAAAACGGAGATTATAATAATTCCTGTGTCTTGGGTTTCTTCCAGGATTAAATAAGATGGCATCTGTAAATCTTAGTACAGTGTCTAACACACATGGGGTTTATTGGTCCAGGAAGGGTGGTGTTGATTTAGGGACTCCTGTTCTGGGCCTCTCAACACAATAATGAGCATGGATTGTGCTCAGTCTTCTTGAGTTGAACCACTATGGCCTCTGCTTTGTGCAAAGCTCTCATCTCTCATTCAGCCAACTTCAGAGAAGGACTCCTGCTGGCCAGCAGCCAAAGCCTTGTTGGGCAAGATGTTGCCTTCCCAGCTCCTCCTGCACCTGCCTGCTCAGCAACATGGAGGGAGGCTGCAGGCAACTCTTGTCCTTGGGCTCCAGCCAAACCACACAAAAGGGCTGGGCAGGGAGGCTCCTTGCTCAGGAACCTGGCACAGTGGGCTAGAAGAGGTGGCATTATATGGGACTGGGGAGATGGCTTAAGTTACCCATGTTACCCTCTTCCTGATTCCTGCCTAGTTCTTGGTCAAGTGGCACATCCCCGCTGCTCAGCCGGGGCTGCCTAACCGAACCTCTCCTGCAGTATCTAAGTGGGTCATCGTCCAGCTTCTTGCCTGCTTCCCAGACAGCAGCTTCTCCATGACATAGGAGTCAAGGATGTTGGCTATGACCAGAGATGCTCAATTTGTATCATCTTTTTCAGCATCCATAACTAGCATCTCTGCCCCCAACTCCCTTTCTTTTCTTTTTTTTAAAAATATTTATTTTTATTTTATGTGAATTGGTGTTTTGTCTGCATGTATAACTGTGTATAAGGTGTCAGATCTTGGGATTAGAGACAGTTGTTAGCTGTCATGTGGATGCTGGGAATCGCACTCAGGTCCTCCGGAAGAACAGTCAGTGCTCTTAACTGCTGAGCCATCTTTCCAGACCTCTTTTCTTTTCTTTTTCTTCTTCTTCTTTTTTTTTTTTTCCTAAAACTTTTTGATTACCTTCTGTATACAGATCTTTCCTAATTTGAGCTCTGGGAGAGAGGCTGTATTTACCAATGGGACCTTAGCACCACCTCCTCAGGGTGTTGGCAAAGAGTGGGCATGTTTTAAATGGGAAGGAATGGCACACAATGTGGCCAATGGCAAGATATGGGCGGTCTCTTGACCAGGGATGGAGGCAGGGCTGGACACCTCCAAGGATCTTTTGTCTTCTGAGATTCTAGTTTCTCCTCCATTGTAGTCCTGTCCTGTTCATGGGAGAACTTTGGAGAAGTCAGTTTATCTTTCTGAAGTGTTCACTGCTTGCAGATCAGGTTGAGGAACTAAACTTTCCTGCCTTTCCCGACTTGCAGAGCTTCAGGGGGCCAGAGAAGTCACTAAGGATGTTTCAGCAGGAATTATGCTCTGGCAGTTTACATGGCTAAGCATGGTGACCTTGCAACAGTCCTTGTGTGGCACCTTCATTGCAATGACATTTCAGTGACCCATTTCTGAAGAAGCTCTACAGAATGCTGGAGCATGGAAAAGCACTTGGGGCTCTGCCCTGATCTGCCTGGACTGTTCTTGTCCTTTCCTGGCCCACTGTCTTAGCTGAAAACCTTGCCCATCCTTGAAACACTTTTCTCCTGGGCTCTTCCAAGTAGAGACAGCCACTCCCAGTGCTGCCCAGGCTCTTCCACAAGTGAGGATGCTAAAACTAGCAGGAGCATAGAGGTAGCCCAGCAGTTAAGAGCACTTGCTGCTCTTCCAGAAGACCCAGTTTCGATTCCCAGCATGCACACTGTAGTTCACGGTCATCCATAACTCCAGTTCCAGGGGATTTGACCTCCTGAGCACCAGGCACACACATGGTGCACATACATATACATGCAAACAAAACACACAGACGCACAAAGTTAATAAATTTACAAAATATATAAAAAAAAATTATTGTGTCTGGACAAAGGTTATCATGTGACCATTTCTCCCTCTGGGTTTGGGTAGTTGTCTTTAGTTGGTACTTTCTTCCTGGGCTTTAGTCAGCTTATTTTTATCCTAAGGCACTGTTGCCAATTACCTTGTAGTTGAGAGCAAAGGTCCCTAGAAATTATTTCTTGTAACTGAGGTGGACTCCACCCAGGCCTGGAAGAGAGGGGAGGGGAAACCATATCTGGTCGCTGGTTTCTTCAGGCAAAGATCACCCGGACACTTGCCAATAGGTATGTGTAATGATTGTTCCCTAGTGTACGGGTGCTAAAGGCTTTTTGCACACGGGGTCCCTTTCAGCCTTGGCATTATATCTAATTTACTTTGGGCCTGGAGAGTTCGGGAACAGTGGTCTAGATCCACCAAGGCAATGATAAGTCGGTTCTTGTCCATCACCCTTTTGAGGACTGATAACATGCCTCTTTCCTGACTGGAAAGTGCTAGACAGAATCTCTTGGGACCCACGGAGATTACTAGGAATTTGGAAATTCCTCAACCCTCTCATGTCTTGTAGGAGAATGAAATTGGGGGGAAAATTAGAATTTGAGGTTTTCTAAGATTAGAAGAAATAGGTCTTAAGGTTTTACTTGTGTGTCCACTGGCCACAGCAAATACTTGTAGCACCCCCAAAATCTGTTTTGGAAACTCATTTCTTTTAACCCTTACTGCTTTTAGAGCTCTGTTCCCTAAGCCTGTGGTGTGTGCCTCTAACATCTGCCTAGTCTTTACCTGGCTGCATTTTCAGCTCCTGGGCATTTGTAGTTGTCTAGACGGTGATGTGTGTGTTTGCATATGACTGTTTTTCCTACCTACTAATATATTTATTTTTACCGATCTTGGTCTCTAAAGAGTTCACAACCCTTTATTCATTGTCTGATTTTAAGAACAAAGACTTACAGAGGAGCAATTTCTCCTCAGGGTGAGAAAAGCGGTGTGGAGAAGAGGTGTGTGGGAGTATCACTCAGTGTTGAATGCAAGAGAGGTGTCTCCAAGTTGAAGGAATATTCAAGGCCTGTGCCCTGCTCCCCCGCCTGTCCTGTACCCACTTCTAAGCCCTGGGGCTTTTCTGCCTAGCTCTTTAGGGAGATATGAATGCAGTTAAAGCAGAATGTTGCAGCAGCGTGATCCTCACATCTGTGGCATCCCCCTGCACTGGGCCCCTTGGGGATGAAGCTCCATGGTGACCATCTGCCATTGTCCTCCTTGCCCTACTATGGGGAGGGCTGAGAATGAGGCCTGCCCCCTTTCAGCAATGCAGCTTTAGGGCAGGATGGGGTGGAGGGCACGCCATCCATGGCCTGTTACCGGGGTGACCAGGCTGTGGGCATTGTGAACAACTCCTCTGACAGGATTAGGGCTATTCCACATTCTTGTCAGATGGGGAGCACAAACCGAAAGAGCCTGCCATCCCGGGAGCTGAAGCCATTGTCTACCTCCAGAGCCTGTGAAAGGGTGGATTAGAGGCCCCACCCATTGAGCCAGGGTTTTCTTTCTGTCTTCTTTTGAATCCAGAGGGGAGGCCAACCCTCCTGGGAAATTGAATGAGGAGCTGTTTACCTCAGTCTGGGCCTTCAGATTTCTCATTACTTGTGTGAAGAGGAAGTCTTGTGTTTACCATTCTGTTGGTGTCCTTGGCTAGAACTTACCGGAAACTGACTGGCCTGGGACACTCAACACTCACTCAGACCCTGAGTGCCGCTGGCATTTGTACAGCTCACTTCACAGACTCAGAGCAGCAAAGCCCCTCAGACTACTTAGTTCAATCGGTTTAGTTCCCAGAAAGGCAACCAAGGCTCTTGAGAGGGGTGAGATTTGCCTGAAGCCACCAGGACAGAACCTGAGAATCAGGTCCTGGCACTATGGCACTATGGTTTTCCATTAGTTTCCCTGGCTCTGCCTTCTCCTAGGGCCACTACTGAATGCCGGGGATCAGGGAGGCAGGCTCCTTCATTTCCTCTGTATTGCCCCTTGCTGAGGCCACCACACACTAGCTAGGGTGATGATGGTAAATCATTGTATGTCCCACCTTTACAGAGTAAGACACTAAATCCCACAGGACTGTCTATCTAGTTATTAATTTGTTGGTAAGAAAGGGACATTCCTTGCCTGGACATCCGTGGAAGCTGTTTTTTTGTGATCTTTTTAAATTCTGGCAAAATACATAAATGTATAAAATTTGCCATTTTAACATGGATAGATCACTAGCGTTTTGAATATTGCAAATCACCGCAGTATAAGATAGGCTTTTTAAATTTTTTTAATGCGATGTATATGGATGTCTTCTCTGGATGTGTATTTGTGCATCTACTGAGGGCATCTGATCCCTTGGAACTAAAGTTACCAGTTGTAAACTACCATGTCGGTGCTGGAGACCAAACTCACTTTCTTTGGAAGAGTAGCCAGTGCCCTTAGCTGCTGAGCCATTGCCCCAGCCCTCTAAAACCTTTTAATCCCCAATAGAAGTTCTGTGCCCATTAAATAACAGGCCCCCCCCCACCGCCATCTTTAGCCCTAAACTTCTGGTAACTTTTGATTTATTTTCTGTCTGTACAGTTGTTTGTTTTAGTCCCTCATAAAAGTGGATCACATAATATTTGTCACTGATGTGACTAGCTTATTTTGCTGAGTATATGTTCATGGCTCAACCATCTTATAGTAGGTCTTAGAATTCCGTTCCTCTTCTGGCTGATTAATACCAAATCTTGCCTATTTATTCACCTGTTGATAGACATTTGGGTTGTTGTAATTTTCGGCTAGCAGTTGGTTGTTTATAATAAATTGGAGTGAGGGACAGAAAAAGGATGAAACTCAGAATCAGGTTGCCATTTGTGCTAGTCCGAGACTATGACTTTAAGGAAATCAGTCAGCCTCTTGGGGTTTCCAGTTTCTTCACCTGTGAATGAGAGGAGGGATGCTTTCTTTATCTAATTCCCAGAGTTGTGAGGACCAATTTATTTACTAATGCAGTAAGTTGCTATTCATCTTATAATGTGTTCCAAGTCCCCTGTCTGGCATCAAGGACCTAGTACTGAATAAATCATCCCAGGTCCTTGTCTTGGGGATGCACTGTGGGTATTCAGCTTGTAAATCCTAAAGTATCAAACCTCACAGGAATAGGTTGTACTTCTTATTCATTGATAGACTTTGAAAATGAGGCCATTGGTTAATGCTGCTTTCTCCTGGGTGGACTGCATGGGGCCCAAGTGAGAAACTTTTCTAGACAAGGCCATCTCTAGATCCCTATCACCTGCCCTGGTAAAGGTGGGCGGTTTCTCTTGGTACATTCTGTGGTTTGTATTGCAGCTGCAGGCAGAGTACCAGGGCCAGAGCTCACGGAGCATCCTCAGGGATGCTTTTGTCTGCTAAACTTTCTTCCTTAATCTTGGGCATCCTCTTTTCCCAGGTGGCCATCAAGTCAATCCGGAAAGATAAAATCAAAGATGAGCAGGATCTGCTGCACATAAGGAGGGAGATTGAGGTCATGTCATCACTTAACCATCCACATATCATTGCCATCCATGAAGGTACAGTAGGGGGACATTTGGACCTGGGAGCCATGAATCAATCAATCTTAATCTCTCTCTCTCTCTCTCTCTCTCTCTCTCTCTCTCTCTCTCTCTCTCCCCCCCCCCCCCCCCGTGTGTGTGTGTGTGTGTGTGTGTGTGTGTGTGTGTGTGTGTGTGTGTGTAGAAGTCAGACCTGCCAACACAGACAAGTACACATGAACTCAATGGTTCATGCCTGTAACCCCAGCCCTAGGAGGCTTGAGTCAGGAAGAACATAATAAATTTGAGGCCAGCCTAAGCTGCACAACAGGACCCTGCCTTTAAATAAATATAGAATTTAAACAAATAAAGTTCTTTTAAAAAAGAAGAAGTAAGAATGGTAAAGGCGTTAGAGGTACAAAAGCCAGATTCAAAGCCCTGCCAGCTGACACAGAACACCCAGTAAGAACCAGACCTTAGTTCCTCCTTTCCAAAGTGGAATAGTCCCATTTATATCACGGGGTAGTTGCATAATCCAACTGGATGGTATCACTGGGTTCTCTGTAAGTGAAAAAGCTGTAGGTTTGTGTGTGTGTTTGTAGCCTGGCGGGGGACCTACTTAAAATCCCATACTTGCTAAGTAAATAGATGCTGTAAATTGAGCTGGGTCCTCATCCCAGATTGCACACCTCCTGTTATTAAGTTTTTCCCTAGTAGCACTGTCTCCCAGCCCCATGAGATCCTTAGCAACCCAGGGGAGGCTGAAACGCCGGAGCCTGCACCTGTCTCGGGTGTGTGGGTGCTGATCATCGTCTGTCTGTTAGCTGGGCCTCCTAAAGTCCCTCTGTGTCCCTGAATCACTCCTGACATGGGCTCACTCTGCCTCTTCATTTTTCTCGTGGCCTTCTCTCCTCTGACATCATCCCCCTGGCTGCCTTCCTCCCTGTGACCCAGACAACAAAGTGAGCAGGAGAGATAATGCCCTCCCACATATACCTGTCTGCTTCAAGTCTTTACGTAACATCAGCTAAATGGGATCACGGGATAGCGGGAGGAGGGAAGGAAAGAAGGGAGCCTGTGGATTCGTCTTCTTCTGTCTGAAGATTCCTAGTGGATGAACAGAGACGTCTCCACTGTCATATTCTTAGGAAGATAAAGGGCAAAGCTAGTGTTATGACTCTGTGGCTTGAACCTGTCCCATGAGGAGCCCAGACAAGTGGCTGAGAAAGCTAATTGTATTGCTCTTTCTTCCCTCCGGCAGGCCAAGCTTGGTAATTGGCAGTGTGTGTGTGTGCCCTTACATGCATGAATCTGTGTATATATGAATTCTCTCCATACCCAGCTTTCATTTGGGTTTGAGAACTGAGCTGATGATCTCGTGTGTGTGTGTGTGTGTGTGTGTGTGTGTGTGTGTGTGTGTGTGTGTGTGTGTGTGTTGATGTTGCATACACAGGGCATTACTGTTTTCTGGGTGTCTGAAGGGTTCTTCTAGATTCCTCTTCAACTTGCTGTAGGGCTTTAGATGCTTAGGGCTGGGGGAATGCTGGCACTGGCTTCTAATCTAAATATTCCCCAAAGTGTCCCATGCTGGCTCTTTCTCTTTGTCTTCTAGCATAAAGTTTGCATATAAACTGGTAAACATGTGTGTGGAGTCTCAGGCATGCCTCAGAGCCTGGGTCACCATGTTCACCTGGCTAACAATGCTACAAGTCTTCTTCCGGCCCTGTAGCTGACCTCTGAGAGGGGAGACTCATCGCTTAGCTCCTTCTCCAAGGCTAGACAGCAATAGCTCTGGAGCTGGCCAAGCAAGCTATACTCCTTTAACACAAGACGTTTAACACAAGACGCAATGTCATAGACAAGCGTGATAGCAACTGAGGGACCAGCTGGATTAGCCAGTTATTTTCTACTTTTCTAAAGGACTGGAGCCAGGACATAACCTGGAGTGGTGAGACAGCCTCTCCTACACACGGAGATGGGCTAGCTGGGGTGAACTGAGCGCCAACAAGCCAGACAGCCAATTCATTACCCCATATTTATTGACTGCCTCTGTGTCTGAGGCCATATGCACTCTGGCCCTAGCCTGAGTGCTCTGAATGGGAAGTCAGAGGCAGGAGTGAGGACTATCTCAAGTCTCACTGTCTTAAGTCTCAATTTTTAGAATTATACCTGAGGACACTGAATATAGCAATAGGTCCCATTCTGAGCACTTTCTTGTATGTCAGATACCGGGCCAGTAAGAACGGTCACTGAACCAGTAAGAGCTGTCACTGATTTCTTACCTGTTTCTCACCTCACTTTTGTGAGGTTGGTGTTATCAGTTGCCCTCAGAGGAAACTAAAGCACAGTGGTGTGACAATTTGTTGAAGTTTATCCAGTAACTCTGCGTTCTCACTGATAGAACTAGTAGACATTTGTCCAACGTCTGTAAGATGAAGAAGTGTAGGTCTGAATTGTAGAGCTCTGCCTTTTATTCCCAGCTGTACTTTCTTTGCTCTCCTGGAAGTTTGCAGAGTCCTTGATGACCTAAACTTAGCCACTGACCTTGGGGGTCTTGTTTTGCTGGTTCCTGAAGATGCTGAGCCTTCAAAGGCTCTTCTCCCACCCTTATTTGCTACCCTGGCCCCTATAGCAGACATTCCAGAGGGAGATCCTATCTGTTTTGAGGCTATGGAAGAGACTGTGGCTCAAGGTGGTGTTCTCTGGGAGGCCTGACATTCTCACTCACCCTCTCCAGTGTTTGAGAACAGCAGTAAGATTGTGATTGTCATGGAGTATGCCAGCCGGGGTGATCTGTATGATTACATCAGTGAGCGGCCACGGCTGAGTGAGCGGGACGCCAGGCATTTCTTCCGACAGATCGTCTCTGCCCTCCATTACTGCCACCAGGTAAAAACACACCAGTCTTAGTTGTGTTTGGGAGAAGTGGGTGTCTCTGGGGCCCTAAGACTAGTTTAGACCAGAAAGCCTTCTGGATTCCCAGACCAAGCAATTCTGGTATCTCTGGCTTTGTTCTCTTGACCACAGAAGGGTCTATGATTTCTTGAATTATGTCAGTGAATTTATGTATCCCAGCCTGCCTATGCTCAACTTTGTGTTTCTAGAGTAGGTCCCTTGTCTCTCTTCCCTTTCCTGGTGACATTCGCTGACTCAGCTCCCTTTCTCTTTTAGAACGGGATTGTTCACCGTGATCTCAAGCTGGAGAACATTCTTCTAGATGCCAATGGAAATATCAAGGTGAGCATCACTCTGGTATCTAAAAGCTTCTCTGTCCCACCCTAGGTTTTCTGTTCTACATCCAGTCAAGAAGCTCTAAGTGCTTAGGGGTCCCTGAAGCTAAGTTAAGGAAACCCTGGACCTCAGTCACTATCCATCCTAACACTTTCTTCATGGATGGGACACTGAGCCCCAGGAGGAAAATCCCCCTCACTAGTCAGGGGTGGGTGTTAGTTAGGCAGGAATTGAAACAAAGTTTCTGCCTTTCAGGCCAGGGTTTTTCTGATATCACAAGGGTGGCAAGGATCTAGGGTCAGTTTTTACTCATAACTTTGGGACCAACAGGTACTGAGCCTTGTTCTCCTTGCTTGTGTACTTGTATATAAACCTGCATACACAATTTAATCTGCTGCTAGCTTATTTCCTGGTTGGCATTACTTTCTGTTTCCCATAACTGCTGGATTCTCTGAAGCAGCTTGATGTATGGCAATCAGAAGTTTATGCCAACGTGACACGTTAGTCTGGCAAACAGCTGGGAAAATGACACAGTCCCACCCTGCTCGGAATCTACCTGACACAGGACAGAGGTCACTCCATGGTCGCTGACCTGCGTGTCCTGAGATATCCTGGTACCAAGTCTGTAGTCCTTACCCTGCTGGTTCCTGAAGCAGGCAGGGTTCCTTTGATGCTCACAGAAGAGAGAGGTCAGAGCCAGTAAACACTAGGCAAGCACGCAGACTCTGTTGGTACCAATCATCATCATTATAGGCTCACCTGGTAACTGCTTGATAAGACGCCCATAAATCTATAAACAAAGGAGCCAGGGTTTCATAAATAAACCTCTCCACCCTGCGCACATGACCCTTTGATGGAGTGAAGGGTCAGTTAGCTCCTGGTTCTTGGCCTCCACCTCTAGCTGAGGATAGGAAGAAGAGGATGGCCTTAGAACCTCTCAGATTCCTAAAAATCAAATGTCTCAGGGTGTCCTTTGAGAAAACTCCATCTCTTGGGCTACAAACAACGAACAACCCTCTCCTCTCCCCTGCCCTCTCCTTCCCTCTCCCTCTCTTCCCCTGCCCTCCTCTGCCCCCTCCTTACCTCGCCTCCCCCCTTCCCTGCCCCTTGACCATGCATGTCCACCCTGGATGTCCGGGTATGGACAGAGAGGAACTCTTTGCTCAGAAGGACAGCTCAGCCTTCACATAGTCACTGGGTCAGGACTATGAGGGCCTATTGAGGGCCTTAGGGCACTGTCTGTCAGGACCTGAGCTATGAGATGTGGGTTGGGAGTCCCTGTCCTTCGGCCAGGACCTGGCTCTCTCCGGGATCTGGAGGGAAGACAGCCAAGCGCTGTGAACAAGCCAACCTTTGGTATAACCTATGTTTATCCCAACTCTATAGATTGCTGATTTTGGCCTCTCCAACCTGTACCACAAAGGCAAGCTCCTCCAAACCTTCTGTGGGAGCCCTCTCTACGCCTCACCTGAGATCGTCAACGGGAAGCCCTATGTGGGCCCAGAGGTAAGAGCCCTCTTCCTGCCTGCATCCCTGAGCCGGGTCAGCAGGTTGAGCTAGTCTGCTAGTTATAGCCTTTGTCAGAGCACAGCACTCAGGCCTCTGCAAGGCAACGATTTGCCAAGCCTTGAGGCAGAAGGAGAGAGTCGCCACAGAACTGAGGTCTCCTGGTATGCTGTCTCCTTGTCCTCTGGTTCTCATTACCTTCTAACACTCAGTCCAGCCACCCCACCTTGACCCAGAATGATAACGATGGCCTGGCCTGTTCCTATGCTTGTGGCTGGCCCTCCCAGAGCAAGTGACGGGCAGCATCTTTTTCTATGAGCCCATGATCTCTCTGTTTCTTCCCCTAAGTCACCTCTGGTTACAAGGAGGGGAGGGCTTCAGATATGAGATTCACGTCTTCCATTGTGTTGGAGATATGGATAGCATCCCCCCAAAACACGCACACATGCAAACAGCCTGCGGCACATGCTGTGTCTTTGCTGAGAATCTCTTGCTGTCTCTTTCAGGTGGACAGCTGGTCTCTGGGAGTTCTGCTATACATCCTGGTCCATGGCACCATGCCCTTTGATGGGCAGGATCATAAAACACTGGTGAAGCAAATCAGCAGTGGGGCTTACCGGGAACCCCCCAAGCCGTCTGGTGAGTGAGAACTGTGGTCAGGCTGGGAGCATGGGATGCACTGCCACCGCCTTTGATTCCTGAGACAGTGACTGGACAATGGTGATCAGGAAGTCAACAGTCGGTAGTGACTGGGGAAGAATAGGGTTCACCCCACTGTTCCCTCAGGTCTGAGACTGAGGAAAGGGGGCAGCTGTAGAAGTGCTTGCTACAATCCAGCTTCATCTACTTTGTTATAGTTGTATTGCTTCCTATTGCCTTTTTTCTCTGCCTAAAGATATCTGGCCTTTCATAAATGATAGAGAGTAGGAAGGTGTATGTGAGAGCCCAGAGCACAGTCCCCTGACCTCAGAAAATTGAATTGCAGTAAAGAAGGAAAACAGAGAAACAATGGTTGATAAAGAGAGCTTGTGGGCCAGCGACAAAAGGCTGACTATGGCTGGGAAAGTTGGACTAGGGAGTAGGCCTGAACCGGCATGGAGGCCAGAGAGGGAAAACACTGACCTAACCCAGAAACATGAGCAGTGTCTGCACTCAAGTGATGGGGGCCTTGGGTACCATTCTTGCACTAGCAAACTGAAGCCCTCATTTTTGCTTTTGCAGATGCCTGTGGTCTGATCCGGTGGCTGTTAATGGTGAACCCCACCCGTCGGGCCACACTGGAGGATGTAGCCAGTCACTGGTGGGTCAACTGGGGCTATACCACCAGAGTTGGCGAACCGGAAGCTGTGCCTGAGGGTGGGCATCCTGGTGGTGACTCTGGCAGGGCCTCCATGGCTGACTGGCTACGACGCTCCTCCCGCCCCCTCCTGGAGAACGGGGCCAAGGTGTGCAGCTTCTTCAAACAGCATGTGCCGGGAGGGGGAAACACCGCACCTGGGTTGGAACGGCAACATTCTCTGAAGAAGTCTCGGAAAGAGAATGACATGGCTCAAACTCTGCAGGGAGACCCAGCCGAGGATGCCTCCCCTCGCCCTGGCAAGAGCAGCCTCAAGCTACCAAAAAGCATTCTCAAGAAAAAGGCCTCTACCTCCTCAGGGGTGGTACAGGAAGACCCTCAGGAACTTAGCCCTGTGCCTGACCCCCCAGGGCAGCCTGTTCCTGCTGTGGCCCTGCTCCCAAGGAAAGGCATCCTCAAAAAGTCTCGGCAGCGAGAGTCTGGTTATTATTCATCTCCAGAGCCCAGTGAGTCTGGGGAACTCTTAGACGCTGGTGATGTGTTTGTGAATGGGGACCCTGCAGAACAGAAGTCTCCACCAGCTTCAGGGCTTCTCCACCGCAAGGGCATTCTCAAACTCAATGGCAAGTTCTCTCGCACAGCCTTGGAAGGCCCCACGCCTAGCACCTTTGGCTCCCTGGACCAACTGGCATCTCCTCACCCTGCAGCCCGGGCCAGCCGTCCATCAGGGGCTGTGAGTGAGGACAGCATCTTGTCTTCGGAGTCCTTTGACCAGCTGGACTTGCCTGAGAGGCTTCCTGAAACCCCACTGAGAGGTTGTGTGTCTGTGGACAACCTAAGGAGGCTTGAACAGCCACCCTCAGAAGGCCTGAGGCGATGGTGGCAGGAGCCCCTGGCAGATAGCTGCTTTTCTCTGACAGACTGCCAGGAGGTGACTGCAGCCTATCGACAAGCCCTAGGAATCTGCTCAAAGCTCACCTGAAAATGAGAAGCAGTGCCCCAGTTTGGGGTGGGTTCTGAGAGGGTTTACAGAGGAACCCTGGATAAGATTCCTAGGGAAACTGGAGAAATAAAGTGCATCGTGTCCTTAGCCTGACAGATGAACCAGGAAGATGAGGAGGGGAATGGTACTGATGTTGGAGGGAATGGGAAGGACCCACAGAATCCAGGCCGCCAGAATGTTGGAGTGGGACCCACAGAGACCTGAAGAGCACTCGGGTGCCTACCTCCTTTATGCCATGGGTGTTACCCATAGTGCATTTTCCCTCCTGCACTCTGCCAGTCCTGGAGTGCATCTTCAAACAAGTTCCAAGTTCCAGCTCTCACCAACCCTGCCAAGCATCGGGTGATCTGGAGTGACCGTTTCCCCTTATTTAACAAGGGAAAGCAGCCCCTGACTCCCATCCCCTGAACCTGAGCCCCGGAGTCTGTCGCTGCTGTGGATCTCAGAGACCTGTTTGCCTTCATCTCAAAGGGTCCAGATGCCTCCGGACTCCACTTTAGACCTCAGAGAGTTGAGCTTCTGCCTTGAAGCTGTTCCTGATATCTAGACTGTGGGTGGATGTATCTATTTCTCAGGCTAGCAGGACCTAGAATGTGCTGAATAATTTATTTTATTTTATTTTTTGGTTCTCAACTTTGGTTTTTGTTTTTTTTTAAGTGAATTTTGCTGCTTTCAGTAATGTGAATGTTGTGTTTTAGGGAAAGCCACTGTGCCATTGAAGTTTCTGTACAGAAGTATTTGGCAATAATGTTCCTCGTGTGTGTGTGTGTGTGTGTGTGTGTGTGTGTGTGTGTTAGCTTTTTCAAACTTAGGTCCTGAGCACTGGATTGGCTGTCTGGGCCCTTCACACTCAAGGCTGTCCACCGCCCCCCCTTCTGTGGCCAAATAAACCTCAGTCCATTAAAACCAGCATGGTGACTGGAAAAACATTCTCTGCTTCTCTTTGTGAGATGTGGCTCACATCTTTGGCCCTTCTGATATTTTCCTCTTGGGCTGCCACAGGTGGAACACAGACTGTTTAATCAAAATAGAACCCAGGAGTTTGGAGGTGTGGCTGGGTGGTTAGAATAATGTTTAATGTGTATTCTCAATCCCTAGCAAAAGAATAAAACAAAAAAGAAACAAAACCCTCTCCAGAGTGCCCAGTCCACCTGCAGCAGGCACTCCAGCATGACCTTGTTAAGCATTCTGGAAGAAAAGCTTTGGCCCAGGGTCCAGAATTCTTCTTTTTTTCCCCTAGTTCCAAGGACAAAATGGGTCGGATGGATTTGTCGGGCTGATTCCCTTCCCCGGGCCCCTCCCGTTCCTCTCCCCTCCCACCCCCGTTAGCCTGTGCCCTGTCCCCCGCTGCCTGAAGACTCTCCCACAGCTTTTATTCCTTCCAAAGAAATTCCCTTTGCTCCAGTGCTGAACAGTTTCTCACTGGGCCCTCGCTCCTGACTCTGGGAGGAAGTGAAGAATGCTTGGAATGTCCACCCTCCCTGGACAGCCCCTGGGTCCCCTGCAGAGCTGTCCCAGGCCTCTGTGCCATTGAGAAACTGTGGCACTCTGGGACTGGTTGCGAGGGAGGACAGAGGACAAAGTGCAGGCAAGCAGCCCTTTCCCCTCCCCCACCCCTGACCTACTCTGGTATTCATTCCTAATCTCCCTGTTCTGGCTGGCTCCAGTTTTCCAGATAGACAACCCACCTGTCCTCCCAGTATGGGGCATTTGCCAGATGAAGACCTGGGCTTCTCTCATTAGACCCAGAGAAAGGTCAGAGCCTGGGGACACACACAGGGAGGGCTGGTCCACTATGGGGTTAAGACAGGAGAGAACACACAGGAAAAGACTGAGTGACAGCAGATGGGCCTGAAGTCCCAGGACTGGGCTAGGCTTGAGTAAACAGCACCAGGAAAAACACAGGCTGGGCCTCCATCCCCAAGAAGGGGATGTCCCACAGTGGCATATGCCCGGCTGGTTGTTTCCTTCTCTTTGGACCTTCAGTAGCCCTGGGTGTGCTGAAGTGTGGCAGACAACATGGGCTGTGTTCAGGCTGAGAGCAGACAGTATACAGGAGCACAAAAGGATTAAACTCAGTAAAAGCTATCCAGGAAACACTGATGGGGAGTTTAGATGAAGGAAAGAAGTGCACCCTGGGAGATAATAGAGGCTAGCGTTTATTTTTATTTCATTTATTTGGTTTTGATGTTTGGAATCAAACTTGGAGCTTTTTAGGTAAACATATCACTGAGCTGCAAACCCCAATTCTTGTTTATGTGTGATAAAGTCTCAGCTTGGCTTCTCCTCCTCCTCCTGGACCAGTCCCAGCATCCCAGGCTTGTGGCCCCCTCCTGAGTCAGGTACCTTCATACATAGTGCCCAGTTCCATGCTCTCAATGGCTTTGTCATATCCTTGTGGGTCTGGTATTATTTATTCTCATTTTGCAGAAGAAACAGGCAATTGAAACATTAATTTACATCATGGGGACCCAAATTTTAACTCCAGATCTGTGAAAAGTCACACCTAGGGTGATAGGGAGCTAGAGTGGCCGAATGATCAGAAGCACAGAAGCACACAGAGCTCTGCATACCAGGGAGCATTAGTTACATGCAATGCTCTTGGCCAGGCACAAGATCTGAAGAAATTTCCTCTCCCGGAAATGTCCTCCCTTGGTCTCCACAAGACCCAAAAAGGAAATGGGGAAGATGGGGGAGGGGTAGAAGAAAAGGAGGAGACCAAGGAGAAGCTGTGCCTAGTAGGAAATCTAGGTTTAGGACACAGCACCTCACTGTCTGGGTAGGAGCTGGGCCTGATGGGCTTCTGGGGTGGTGGGGAGCTTGGGCTTCCTGTGGTCTGTTTAATTCCCTGGGAGCTAGGTCATGGATAGAATGAGGGGAGGCCCCCCAAAAAAATCTAGACTTGGACTGTGGATTCCATCTACACAGACCTTCCCCTCACCTGCCAGGAGACTTCATACCAAAAGCATTCCAGAAAGCAGGCTCAGTGATGACGCTGGGCCCCAGGGGACAAAGCTGGAGCCGCAGGAATATTTAGTGCCACATCAGTGCTTCTGGAATGTGAACAACCTAGACAAAGATGGGGGAGGCAGCCCTAGGAGATCACAAAAGCTTCCTGAGTGCTCCCTGGCCCTGGCCTTTTCCCGAGGCACAGGCTAGATCATGATGTTCCTGAGTGGACATCCCCTCTCGGGGCTGGCCCATGGCAGGGAAACTCCGATGACACATTGGCCTGGCTCCCTGGCTCAAGATCCAGATGACCCTTCATTTGGCTCTGGGAGTGAGAATCTGAGAATCTAAATTCTATCAGGCAGACTGTTTCACGGACAAACAAGATAGGTCAAGGACAAAGATTTGGCTAAGAGGCATGAGCATTTCTTAAAGTGGCAGAGGGAACCACAGAATAGATGGCAGGCTGACTTTCTGGAAAACAGGATGGAGATACAGGCTAAGATGGGGAGTAGAGGCAGAGCCAAAGTCAACAGCCCAGCCTCCAAATGCAAGATTTAGCTAATCTCTTATGTAGTGTGTCCAGTCACTCAGTCATTCAATTGATTTTAGTTATTAGAACTGGGCCTACAGATGGGTTGAATAACAATGCTCGCCCAGCATGGGCAAGGCCCCAGATTTCATCCCTAGGACTGCAACAAACTCCCTCTCCGCCCCCCCCCCCTTTTTTAAATTTATTTATTTATTTATTTATTTGCCTTGCTGTTTGCCTGGAACTGGGAACTGAAACTACAGACAGTTGTTAGCTGCCATGTAGGTGCTGAGAATCGAACCCCGGTCCTCCGGGAGAGTAGTCAGTGCTCTCAACCGCTGAGCCATCTCTCCAGCCCCTCTTCTCCCTTTTAATTTACTAAGGGCCTTCCAGTATATGTGTGCTTTGTTCTGCTTTTATTTCTGAGACAGGGTCTCACTCTGTAGCCAGGTTAGCCTGGTACACAGGGCAATCCTCCACCATGCCCAGCATTAGGGATATATTTATGAACAAAAATGACAACAATCTATACCCTCATGGAAGTCCATTTCAGAATAGCTGGAGCAAAGCAAATGAGAGACTGGAAGAGGAGTCAAGAGAAACCACAGAAGGAAAAGCTGTGGTACCTTATGGACCATTCTGAGGCTGTGGCTTTTATTCTGGGAGACATAGAGAGTGGTTGGGAGGTGCTGAGCAAAAGAATAAAATGACCTAACAAAGTTTTTAGAGTCTTTGTAGTAGGCCAGATGTCTTAGCAAGTAAAGGCACTGGCCACTGAGCCATACTGCCTGAGTAGAGCCCCCAGGGTCCACATGATAGAGAGAAATGACTCTCCTAAATTCTTATCTAATCTCCATATGTATGCTATGGCACACATGTGTGCTCACTCACACACACACACACACATTACACGCCATACACCCACACACCCACACCCCAATAAAAATACACACACCCCAATAAAAATAGAGTCTAGCTGCTTGCTGAGGCCAGCAGGGGTAGGCTTGATGTGGACCTTGCAGGAGGCTAGTTTTGAGAGTTGATAGTGGGGCTTGAACTGGAGTTGCAGCATTACAGAAATGGGAAGCCATCAGATTTGGGGGCATATTCTGAAAGGGAAACCAACAAGCTTTCCTGACAGAAGCCAATCAGGACATGAAATAGAGCTAAGAATAGGGGGAAAGCATCCATTAGCTGAGGCAGAGAAGGCTTGCAGGTGGAGGGAACAAAGTGGGTGGCCTGGGCTGGGATGGCGTGAGATCAGGATTGGGGTCTTGGCTGGGATGGGGGCCTGTGGACCACTCAGTCCAGGAAGTAAGAAAACAGACAGGTCTTTCCAAAGATAAGCTGCCTCTCAAGCTTGCCTGATTCTGAGGAAGTGAGTAGTGTGGAGCTTAAGACACAGGTGGCATCATAAACTTTGGAAGGCTCTCTCTGAAAGATGAGAGCGCTTCCTCACACTCAAGCCTGAATCTCCACATTTTCACAGGCTTTCACTGATTCCCTAAGAACTTTAGAAATGTCATTCTGGCTCTGCCTGACCTTGGTCCCTACAAGGGGGGGGGTCAGGTGTTACTGTACAGAGGCTGGGAATGGATCATTTCAGATCCTCTTTGGTGACCTCTGTACTTCAAAATCCTGTTTCAAGCCCCTGGGGAGGCTGCTCATAGTCTGCTGCCCAGAAAAGGATTGGAAACGGGCATGTTACAAGGGGCATGACTCTGATCCTACTGACAAGTTTAACATGCACTCAGCAGAGAGTCTCTGGAAGAAATAGAACCACAGAGCAGGTAGCCTCCCTCTCTGGGGACACAAGATCCAAACACATCTCAACCTTCCTTTTCCAGCATCCTGCTCCCTTCCTGGGCTATTCCCACCTCAAAATTCTCCCATCCTGCCTGAGGCATTTAGGACAAGCCAGGAGGATGAGTCATCTTAACAGGGGAGGGGGCTGCTAGTCCATAAATGGACAGCTACTCTTGGGTTTTAGTCTTCAAAAAGGGCCGTCTCCAACTTCTGCTCTCTCTACCTGCCAGAGATTTCCTGGGAAGAGGAAAAGGGCCACTGGCTTTGACAGTGTGGGATTCTAGAAATAGCTGAGCTTTTTTAGAAGATAGCCCGGAGGGGGTGGGGGTGGGGGGGAGGCTGTAGAGATGGCTCAGAGGTTAAGAGCACTAACTGTTCTTCCGGAGGTCCTAAATTCAATTCCCAGCAACCACATGGTGGCTCACAACCATCCATGGTGACATCTGGTACCCTCTTTTGTATACTGTATACATAATAAATAAATAAATCTTAAAAAGAGAGAGAGAGAGAGAGAGAGAGAGAGAGAGAGAGAGAGAGAGAAGATAGCCCAGTCTGACTCAGCTTCCCTTGTAAACACACAGGGCTTGTCAGGGTTTTCCCAGCTCCAGAGGCTAAACTAGCATTTCCTGACGGAAGTGCTCAATTGTATATGTCTTGGGAGGTCTGGATCCTTCCAGCAGAGTCCCATCCCTCCTCCTGGCTCTCTTGACTGCACTGCTCTGGACTCAGCACTGTGTGGGGGTGCTCAGCTCCTGCAGCAGAGGTGTCCACATAAACTCCAGTCAGACTGAGGAGTCAGTCATCCTTCAAAGCTCCTGGGCTGGAGTGTAAACTTGGGCTCAGATTGGGGCTTCCAGCTGCCGTTGTTCATCACTATCTCTGCTTGGTGCAGTCTCATGCTGGGAAGTGGTTCACCCACTGCTAGGAGCCCCTCCTTGCAAAGAGACTCCCATCTTGCTCTGTCTCCCACCCTGGTGCCCAGTCCTATGGAAGATGCCAGGTAGCGCTTAGGAGGAGCTGGTTTTG
The DNA here is from genome assembly GCA_004025045.1 of Sigmodon hispidus. NCBI lineage: Eukaryota > Metazoa > Chordata > Mammalia > Rodentia > Cricetidae > Sigmodon > Sigmodon hispidus. The sequence continues at coordinate 134,672 of PVIH01001172.1, read as the reverse complement.
CATCCTGTCTGGGCTCACCTTGAAACTTTGCTGATCCTGCTTGCCAAGACGCCTTTGGAGACAGACTTGGGCATGCACAAACTCCAGGTCATGAGTGGAAGTCAATCCACTGATTTATCACCAACAAGATAACATTGGTCAAACTAGGAGCTGGAGAGATGGCTCAGCGGTTAAGAGCACCGTCTGCTCTTCCAGAGGACCAGGGTTCGATTCCCAGCACCCACATGGCAGCTAACAACTGTCTGTAGTTCCAGTTCCAGGCAAACACCAAGGCAAATAAATAAATAAATAAATAAATAAATAATAAAGAAAGAAAGAAAGAAAGAAAGTTAAAAAAATATTAAAAAAAAAAAACAAAAAAACCACATTGGTCAAACTAACCAGGTACTTGAAGCTACTGATAAATACATCCACTGTAGGGGCGTTCATGGGAAGGTCTCACCTGAACAGGAAGCTGACCAAGCAGAACTAGCCCTGGAGAGTAGTGCCATCCCCAATGGGTCCCCTCAAATCACAAGCATAGCACTAAGGTTAGCAGCATGCTGTTAAATGTCACCACATCAACTTCTTTGTTAGCACACCCTTTCTTCCACAAAACATGTCCCAGTGACTCAGAGTCACCTCCATAGTACCCTCACACCCAAAAAGGAGACAGCGTGTGAGAGTACTTTGAAAGCAAGACATCATAGCAACTGCTCAAGTGAAAACAGGTACTCAGTAAGTGGGCAGTGAAGGGCCTCCTCCATTAGCCAGCCCAGCCCCTTATAAAAAGGGAATCTGTCAGGGAAACAAGTGACAACGTGTTACCTCATAAATCCATCAACATTTACTGAGGCCAGACTATTGTTGGTGATGCCATAGAAAACACAGAAATGGTCCCCTCCCTCCATGAATTTATAGAGAATAGAACCAAAGCTATAAACCAACACCCACAGGAGGATTAGTAACAATACACAGGCTGGGATGCCAAGGATGGAGGTCAGAGGCAGGGTATGCGGTGAGGGGTTCCAATCTGTTGCTTGTTAGGAGCCCGCTGTGCTGATGAAGTACTGGATAGGTCGGCTGAGGAATGAGCTGCCCTATCTAGATGCCCCATAGCCTAGTAGCTAGTCCTGACCCTTCCTCACAACAAGTGTCACGTTGCTGTCCCTTAGCTATACCATTGTAGGACATGGCCTGTGAGGGTTGTGAGCAGAGCCATGTCAGGTAGGGGTGGGTACTTCCTTCCTTGCCAGACATTCTAGGTGAGAAGCAAAGCCAGTAATCCTATTGGTCCTGGCCATTGTGGCTGTTCTTTTGTGTTCTTGCTGCCTAGAAGATCCAGGTATCCACAAAGCATGCTCCAACAACACCTTCGACTTACATTCATAGTCCCATCGTGTTGCTGTAATAATTAAAGGGCACCGCACATGAAGACACTTGGCAGGTAATATGTCAACATGGTAGACCCTCCCAACTGAATCAAATTGGGGTACTTTGTGGGAATTCGATTCATTCAGCCAGTGGTACTGGGGTGACACATCCCAAGAGTATGGTCTTGTCTGCATATGTAGGTGACAGATATGAACTGAGGAGTGGAGTTACTCTTGGGTTGGGCAGGAGCAAGTAGAGAAGCATGGCTTATGGTTGGGTCCCAGGATGGTTCCCATCGCCCTTGGGAAGAAGGGCAGGATGCTGAGAACTGGACCAGCAGTAACTGTGAGTGTGTTATTCCCATTCCACCCCTTAATAAATTCCTAACCGGACTTTTGTGGGCTCTCAGTTTACTACCCTACCACCTGTGTCTCATGAGCAGGCCCCTCCAGGTAGTCAGTCAGTCTGTCTACCTTGATCAGTCCCTCCCCACCATAGCTCTAGGCAAGATCCGCCTCAGGGTCCCCACATTCTCACCAGTTACCTCAGCAATAAGAATCCTTTTGTACTCACGTTTGTGAGTGTGTGTGTGTCATGGCATTCCCCATTCCAGATTAACTTAAGCAACAAAACATATTGACTGCCAAGGAACTCACTGGCACTGTGTTACTATTGCTTCCCAAGTGTAGGTCAGGGAGTCATTTCAGAGTGTATACACAGTCAGAGCTTCTTTTCCTACGACATAAAAATCTTCAGGTCTAGGCACACATACAGGCCAGTGGTATGACAGTTACCTAGCTTGTGTGGGGTCCTCGGTTCAACTGTTAGTACCACAAATAAACAGAGAAGAAGAAGAGGAGGAAGAGAGAAAGAAAGGAAGGAAGGAAACCACTTGTCTTTCTCATACTCATACTCATTTCTACATGAGCATGCAGTGGAGTCAGCTCTACATGCAGGAGAGAAGACAATGAGCTCTGCGCAATAATACAGATCTACACTCAACGCCACCAAAGCGTGAGCTTACGAAACAGTCCCGGAGAAGAGTGCCCCCCTAGCAGACACAAGGCTCTTGGCTCCATCTCAAGAAACAAGAAAACAAAATGGGCCCCTTAGAACACATTCCTCAGGAAACACACCTGTGATCTCAGCACTTGAGAGTGAGAGACAGGGGCAGGAAGCTCGAGGTCAGCCTTGCTAGAAAACAAGCTCAAGATCAGCCTGGATTACAGGAGAGCCTGTCTTCATCAACGACAATAATAGGACCTGACATGTTGGTGTGTGCTTCTAATCCCAGCATTTGGGAGGAAAAAGCAGAAAGATCACAAGTCTGAGGCCTATTTGACCTACAGGGTGAGAGCCTGTTCATAAGAAGAAAGAGAACATTCCCATAATTATGCCGAGTATGGGGCTGGAGGAATGGCTGGGCCATTAAAGATACTTGTTCTTGCAGAGGACCCCGGGTTCTGTTCCCAGCACCCACATGGTAGCTCATAGCTGTCCAGTATAGGGAATCAGATCCCTCTTCCAGTCTCACACACATTTGAGGCTGGACATGACCAAGAAAAGAAAGGAGAGAGAGAGAGAGAGAGAAAGAGAGAGAGAGAGAGAATAAAAACAATGCTGCTCCTCTAATGACTTGTGGGTTTGTTTGTTTGTTGTTGTTGTTATGGAGTTTTGAGGGGTTTTTCTTTGTGTGTGTACCCTTGTGGGTAATGGATGTACATGTCTATATACAAGTATGTGAAGACCAGAGGAAGACACTGTGTCTTGTCTATTGCTCTCTGCCCTATTCCCTTAAAACTATTCTCCCTGAACCTATTCCCTTATTCCCTGTTCTCTATGAACCTGGAGCTAGGCTAGCAGCCAGCAAGACCCAGTGACTGTTCTGCATCCCCTAGCTCTGGTGTTTCAAGACATCACAGGCACAGCCAGTTTTTCAACTGAGTGCCTGGCATTTGAGCTCAGACCATCCTGCCTGAGAAGCAACACTCTTACTGGCTGTCTCCCCAGACCCTATATATTTTTGGATGATTACTGGGGAATCTAACCCAGGGCCAAGTGCATGCTAAGTGTGTGCTCTCCCACCAAACTACATTTGTGAGCCCAAATAACTTCTGTTCTGATATAGAAGGGGGGATGTTTAACTAGAATTTTTACTCAGAGTCTTCCTGAAACTCAAATTTAAGCAACTGGCCTGTGTTTTTGTTTTCTAAATCTGGAAATCCTGAAAGCATGAAGACTGAGTCAAGATGATAGAAAGATCTTGGATCAGACATTGGGCTTCTGACTCAGAAATGACAGCTTTAAAAAGATGAGTGTGCCAAGTCTGGTGGTGGTGGTGTGGTGATGGTGGTGGTGTGGTGGTGGATGGGGGTGGGGGGGTGGTATGATGGTGGTGGTGGTGTGATGGTGGTGGGGGTGAGGGAGTGGCACACGTCATTAATCTCAGCACTTGGGAGGCAAAGGCAAGTGGAGCTCTGTGAGTTCGAGCCTAGCCTAACCCAGGATAACCAGACCTACACAAAGAAACCCTGTTTCTACAGAAATCAAAAACAAAAACAACAACAAAAAAGTGAGTATGCCCCAGGACCTGGTGAGTAGCCTTTAGACTTTTAGGGCTATCTTTACAACCAAGAGCATCATCCTCCATAGCTCAGCTCAGGAGGAGTCGCATAAAACACAGGAAATGGTGGAAAGTGAAACAGATTATCAGTGGAGTTGCTGCCAAAATGAGGAAGCCACACTGGGTGGGGGCAGGGAGTGCTGAGTCCCCAGGGAGGATGTCAGAACATGAGGTGCTGAGATCATCTGGTTTCCTCACCCCTTACTTTGACTGCATCAGGAGAGGAGGGTTGAGGGTGTGGAGCTCTGGAGTTAATCTGCAGGATCGGGTGAGGCTCTGAGGTAGGGGTTCAGGCCCCAGGACAACAATCTTAAGATATTTGGGGCTTGAAATGACCTAGAAAGAGATCTGGCCTCAAGAGAAGTTCAGAGAACCACCAGAGGAGGGGAATGATGTGAGCCTTTTTGGGGCTCCATTGCGAGCTCTGGGGCACTCAGTCTGGTAAGAGAAACAGGCGCAGCCTAGAAATCAGGCTGCCAGTAAGGTTGTCCAGCATGCCTTGTTTTTTCTCATTTAGTGAATATTGGGTGTGGTGCTGAGCCGTGGGAGTCCAGAACTAAACACAATGTGATTACTGCTCTACAGAGCCTAGAAGTCCAGGAGAAGAGATGTGTAGAGCCCTTAGGAATTTATAACTTATATTTTTAAAGATGTATTTATTCATTTATATGAGTGCTCTATCTGAATGTACAACAGAAATGGGCATCATATCCAATTATAGATGGCTGGGAGCCACCATGTGGGTGCTGGGAATTGAACTCAGAACCTCTGGGAGAGCAGCCAGTGCTCTTAGCCCTGAGCCATTTCTCTAGCCCTGTGAATGTATAACTTACAAGAGGAAAGACTTCTTAGTGTTTCTCTTCTCTTTCTTTCTTTTAAGATGGGTTTATAGTTGGGCCTGACCTTGACCTTTTCTATAGCTAATAGTGACCTTGAACTCCTGATCCTCTGGGCTCCCCTCCTAAGAGTGAGGTGACATTATAGGCTTTCACCAGTCACACCAGGTTTACACAGCGCTGGGAACCAAATCCAGGGCTTTGTCCAGCTAGCTAAGCATTCTAACAGCTGAGGAACAGCCCCAGCCCAGGCTGGACTTGAACTTATGGACATTCACCCACCTTTGCCTCCAGAGTGCTTTGCAGCTAGCCTAACGCAGCCCGCTAGGTCAAGAAGGATGATCACCACCTGCCCCCAAAATGCCTCCCCTGCTCCCAGCCCTGTCCCCACCAAGGCAGCTTGCTTGCCCATTGGACTAAAGTAAAATTAGCTGGTTTGGGGAATGATTTAAAACTGATAGGTTTCATATCTTTGTTGTTGTTTTTTGAGACAGGGTTTCTCTGTATAGTGCTGTCTGTCCGGGAATTCACTCTGTAGAGATTGACCTGCCTCTGCCTCCCAAATGCTGGGATTAAAGGCCCGTGCCACCCACCACCCAGCTAGTTTGCATGTCTTACCTCCTCCCTTAACCTAACCTGAGAGAGCTGCTAGGAGCTGGCTAGACTGGCCTGGAACTCTGTAGTCTCCTGAACTGGAGTTACAGGTACTCTCTACCACTCCATGTTCCTTGGGTGATTCCTAGGAGCCACCTTTGACCTAACCTCACTGAGAACAGAAAGAGGAAGAGACACAGGAGTTAGATGGATCCCTGAAAGACAGACAGACAGACAAAAGGACCAAAATAAAACATAATAGATATGGCAACCTTTGACTTTTTCCTCTTCCTCCTGACCAGAGACAAAGGCCTAAAGGCCTGTGGGCAGAGGCCAGGATGTGTTTTCCCCGGAGTCCCGGGCCTATCAGCTTCCCTGTCTGATGAAACTGATCTCTTTATGGGAGGAAGACCCCTCAAAGATTCCTAAAACCTTCCAGCCCTCTAGGAGAACCAATATCAGTTTCCAAGTCCTTCTTCAGGTCTGCAGAGGGTCTTGTGTGCCTAGGGGTGTGTGTGTGTGTGTGTGTGTGTGTGTGTGTGTGTGTGTGTGTGTGTCCTCACTCCTAACACAAGCTTTTCTTTACTGGTTGGCTCTGTTTGCTGTATCTGAGGTTTCTCTGACCTGCAGCCCTCAAGATTTCCCCCTGCCTATTAATTCTTTAACTGGCAGAGGAAAGCAACCCAATCAATACCCCTAGATGGTACAGGAGTTGCACTCTCTTTGGCCACAAAGGTTGGAGATGGTGGGATGTCGTGAAGCCACAGAACAGGCAGAGGCCAAGGAGATAGAGCCTGCGGTTTCTGGTGTGTGGACTCTCATCGAGGAAGGCTGGGGAAGTAGGGAGCTGAAGGCTGGGGAAGTAGGGAGCTGAGTTTGGGGCTCCAGCCTTGGCTTGCACAGTCATGTGAGTCCCCTGAGAAACAGACAACGCCCAGTAGGGTCTTAATATGGAAGTTAGTGGAGGGAGGGTGTAGGGAGGCCATCTGGACTCTCTAGGAAAAGCCTCACCGTGGAAGGGAGTCAGTGACCCAAAGCAAATGGGGCGGTTTAAGGGAGCAGAAACTCCTTGGAAACTTTAAAACTGTCAAGCTTGAGCCTGTGTGTAATGCTCACACCCACAGATGGGCTCCATGCCCTGTTCCCTCCACCCAGGCCACATGCTGTCCTCAGGGTGTATGTATGGACAAGCCCATGGCCAGAGGCCCCACCTCTGAGACCCTGAGGTTCAGGGTCCACACTCAGGACTTTTGGGGTTCCTAAAGAGGTAATAAAATCTATGTAGCTGTTGAGATTGGCTGTGTGACTCTGGGGAAGTCACTGGCCTTTTCTGGATCTTGGCCTCATGCTTGCATGATGGCAGTCTGTGCTCCAGGATCTATCCCAGGAGAGAATGTGCAGCTGGTCAGCAGCCACTAGTGTGAGGACCCATTCAAACTTGAAGGTGGTCGAGATTGTTTCCCTGTCAGCTTTCAGATGGCCTAGCCTGTAACCCTGGGTCATCACCAGGGATGCTGGTGTCACACATAGATGCGTATTTCAGAGGAGAGTGTAGATGCAGTTTTCACATCCCAGGTGGCAAGATGGCCAAGCTTTTGAGGTGAGCTTTCAATGCCACCTTCCTGCTGGCTTGGCTTCCACGGGAGCAATGGACTCCCCTCTCAACAGTATGTGTAAGAACGGGGAATGTTTCCAGAACTCACCAGCCTGGATATTAAAAGGCTATTGTTTTTTAGTGTATGAGCTCTTGGGATAAACCCAATACTCTGTCTACAGTACACTCTGAACTATACCTCAGCCTGTCAAAAGGCTTGCTGGGTGAAGGGAACCTAGAATTAGTGAGAATGGGCATTAAATCCTTGAAGTGATGCCTCATGGATTCTACAGGAAGACAGATAACTGAGCTAAGGACCTAAGCCCTGGCCTGTATGGAATAGAATAGGATTTATCATTGCTTCATGTATTTAGCCTTTGTGGGAGTGAGAATAATTGCAGGCAGGATTCAAACTCTCTAAGAAGGGAATGAAAAAATGATAGTGCCAGTCTCCTGGGCCTGGAAGAACGGGTCAAAGCCTTAAGAAGCAGAAGAGCGTGACTCTGGTCCCCTGTGGGCTGTCTGCCTTCGGGAAGGGTGCTGCTTTCTCCTCCAGCCTCACTCCATAAAGATGGGATGTGATCTTTCATGGAACAGGCCAGTGCAGAGCATGGGGAAGGAAGCTGAGACCCTTCCCTCCCACGCATCAGAAGATGGTCATTAGCCTGTAGTATGCAAGTTGGATGGAGCTGGGCTGGGCCTGGGAGTGAGATGAGAAGATGGCTCCTGGGTGAGTCATCCGGCCACTGTCTTCCTCCTCAGGGGAGGAGACAACACTGGCCAACTGGGCTTGTGAATGCAGTTTATCTACCCGATCGGATCCTTCAGTTCTGGGATCAAGAGGGGGTTGGCCTCCTTGCCCACCACACGGGGCTGGTGAGCCATCTTATCGAGGGAATAGGGGAAGGGTCCAGTCAAAGCCCGCTGCCTGCTCACACCCGGCTAAAAGCTCAGGCAGCAGCTATGTAGCGGCCTGTGGAGAGGCTGCCCTGCCCTGACTGGTACCTCTTCTGAAGCTGCAGGCATACTTCCTGTATGATCACAGCTGAGTCTCAGAGGTCCACCCTCCCTCACACCCTTCCTGAATCTCCTTCCAAATCTACTCTCACCCAGCAGGCCTGTCCACACCACACCCTCGCCAGGGTTCCCAGGAAAGCCTGGGGACAGTAATAGAGTCACACTTGGTTGAGGCCCAACCTACTCTCCATCTTGCCCCAGTCAGTCTAATATTGTGCCCTGTATGACTTCTGAAGTAGGGATCACAGAAACACGAAGTTATTAGACATCTGGGGAAACCGATTCCTTAAGTGACATGTGTCAGGAGTATCCAATATAAGGTTAGCGAGTAGAAAGGGACATTGCAGGGGTGTGTTGCCAAGCTTGGGCAGGCTTCTTCTTTGGGGAAAGTGTGGGAGCACCTCACAGCTCTTCCAAGAAGGTCTCTCTTTGTTTGGGATGGATGCAGATGCAGAGGGTGGGTACCCTGAGCAGACAGCTCTGGAGCCAAGGAAGGTAAGAGTTTGAATTTTAGGTTTTGAGGCTCCGGCCAACAGGAGCCGGAGATGTGCCTAGGCCTCTCTGAGCCTCAGTTTCCCCTTCTGTAAAGTGACAGTAATAACCAGCTCCTAAAGCAAGGCATATTATCTCATTTAATCAAGGAGCGGCAGAACCAGCCAGCCCCAAATGTGCGGCTTTGGCAGAGGATTGTATGGGACAAAAGGCATTTGAAAGCCTGTAGATAGGGAAGGACCTCTGAGGTCACCTATTGTCCTTATATGGGAGAGAAGAAACGTTCTGGTTACAAGAAACAGGCCTGAGGCTGGGAAATATCTCTACAACGACCTTGTTAAGACAGACCTTGTTAAGACTACTCCCTTTGTCCTACTGTGGTGAGCATATGCCTGCATTTTCAATACTTTGGAGAAAGAGGCAGGGGGATCATAAATGAGGCCAATCTGGGTCTAAAGTGACTTTTAGGTGAGACTGGTTTTTAAGACCTGTTTGCATATTAAAAAGAAAAAGAAAAGCCTCTCCCTAGGTCTCTGATTATCATATGCATCACTACTTTGTGTAGATTTGGAGTGGGTGACTTTGGGGGTTTTCGGTGTGTGCGTAAAATGAAATCTGTACATTCCTCCTGCTAGCGACTTCTCAGGTCCAGCTGAAGTCTTTATTAAGAAAGGGGCAGGGTGTTGTCCCCTTACTTGTAGAATCCTATGATGCCATTTTTAATGTGTTGTTGAAATTATCCCACCCACCCATCCAGCTCCCACACCCCCCACCCCACACTCGCCGCAAGGAAGGCCTGTCTTGGAACAAGCTCTGTAGAGCTGGCTGGCCTCAGACTCAGATCGACCTACCTCTGGTTCAGGAACACCAGGATTAAAGGTGTGTGCCATCATGTCAGGCCAGAGGTGAAATTGTAAGATGCTGTCATTTTGACTGATCCCAGGAATAGCTCTTGGAGATTCTGGACTGCTCCTGTCAGGGGTCAGTGGTGATAATGTGAGGTGAGCCAAAAGGTCATAGAGCCTGTGGTGGTTGGGATATAGTGTTCCCTAAAAAGGTAGCCAGTAGGGGGAATCAGTTACAGAGATGGACCTTTGGAAACTGTATCTGGTTAGGGTGACCCTCCACCTTGCTCTCTGCAGCCCTTCTGCCACATGCTCAGGACTTCGAAATGCTGCTCTGCTTCACCCTCCCAGGCTAGCTAGCCTAGTGGTTAGCCCACCACTGACCAAAACCCCTGAAATCATGAGCTGAAAAAGCCCACCCTCCAATCAGTGTCCAGTGTCTGGCACATGGCAAAGCTAACACAGTGTCCTTCCCTGGGCTCTGATGTCCCATGTTAGAAGGTGCACAGCTGGATAGGGCCAGGAAAGGAGAATTTCTAGAGCAGTAAGGGTCCAAAGGAGAGGTGACTGAAGCCTACACCAAGGGGCCAGCCTAAGAACTTACCTCACTGTTTTCTGGGACATCGAGTGAGGAAGATGGGAGGGGCCAGAAGTTTTGAACAAGTGAGATATTTAGAAGTAAATGAGGGAACTGGAGAGACGGCTCAGTGGTTAATTGCACCAACTGTTCTTCCAGAGGATTGGGGTTCAATTCCCAGCATCCACATGGCAGCTAACAACTGTCTGTAATTCCAAGATCTGTTATACATGCAGGTAAAACACCAATTCACATAAAATAAACAAAAATAAGTATTCTTTTTTTTTTTTTTTAAAAAAAAAAAAAGAAGTAAACGAGTCTTTAGTTCAGTGCCTGCATATGAAAGTGGCCAGAGGCCGCAGCAGAGGATTTAGACATAGGATGAAAATGTGCCAGGTGGTGGCCCTGCTTCTTCTGGTGGCTGATGTTGAGACCATTTCACTTTTCACTCAGGTAATGTTTTTTATTTTTACCAATGAACAGGCAGGCGGTGGTGCTGCACACCTTTAATCCCAGCGCTTGGGAAGCAGAGGCAAGTGGATCTCTGTGTTGGAGGCCAACACAAAACAAAACAAAACACATTTTTATAAATGCTGTGTCTGACTCAAACTTTTTTTTATTTTTTTACCGAGACAGGGTCTCACTGTGTAGCTTTGGCTGCCTTGAACGTAAGGCAATCCTTCTGTCTCACTGTTCTTTGACTTGTGATGTCATGGCAAGATCTCATTTTCTTTTAAGGAAAGACTGAAAACTAAGGACCCGAGTCAGTGCCTGTGGTGTTCAGTACCACCTGAGACTTAATTTCCTTGCTCAACCTTTTACAACAAAGTATTTGAGACACTCAAGAAAAAAAATGTATACACACATATATATACATTACATAAAATATACACATATATACATATAAATAACACATTATTTACATCTAATATATAAATAATACACATTTATTTTTACTTTAAAAGATATTTAGAATACATAATAAATAATTAATAAAACATGTATATGATTATATTTATTTATTATTTATATATTTAAAAATAGTACATATTACAAATATGGCTGTTTTGCTTACATGTTTATCTGTGCACCAAATGCATGCCTGGTGCCTGAGAATTCCAAAAAAGGGTGTTGAATCCTCTGGAACTAGAGTTTGGACAGTTCTGAGCCAGTTTCTGGGAAACCAAACCCAGGGCCTCTGGAAGAGCAGCCAGTGACCTTAACCACTGAGCAACACCCCCCCCAGCCCCTAAGAATTGTTTTCAAGTGAGATTAGCTGTGTAAAGGGTCTGTCTGAATGGTTGTTCTACTGTGATGAAATGCTACTAGCTGGGGTGACTGCAAAGCACCTGACATGTTGCCAGGGCACACTTAATAATTTTGACTAATATCAATGTAGTTGAACAAGAGATGGAGGTGATGAAGCTGGGCGATAGGCCAAGCTTCCCTCAGACACTATCTGCTCCTCTGCCCCGCCTCACCCTGTCCCCACTGTGTTCTCTAAGCGTTCCGACAGCAAGGTTCCTGGTCAGACGTCTCTATGTGTGTATCATGGTCTGGATGCTGCCAGGTGAAGGTCCAGGCAATAGACCTTCTCGTGGCAGACTTGGTAAGGCAGGTCCCTTTCTGGGTCAGCTTCTTCATTTGTACAATGTGGGCATGGGCCAGAAGCGCTAAAGATTCTCTATGGCCCATCACCTACTCGGTAAAGCCACAGGTGGGGTCACTGGGTGTAGGCAGGTATATCTGGGCACCTGGATAAAGGAGATAGGCATGGTGATCAGAAGGACTTTCCAGGTGGGATTTGGGCTGGTGTGTAGGGAAGTATCCACGGAGGGGGACGTGACTTCACCTACCTGTTTGCTCTTTTGCTCTGCCCACAGCCAGGTATTGGCAGTTGGTAAGGCACATGCTCTTTGGCCTCTTCTTATCTCTGTGTTCAAGATGGGTTTGGGTTCCTCAGTCTGGCTTAATCATCTCTGTGTTTGCCCTTTCTCACCCGGATGCTTATATTACCTTGATAAACAATGGGACAAATGGTTCCTTTAAAGATTTAACTTTGACCTCTAGCATAGGAGATAGGCTTAGTGGCTAACGGACCCAGCCTTAGGAGGAAATAGTTAGTGAAGCTTGTAGACATCTTCATTTTCTGCCTCTTCAAATAGGTTTGTTTGTTATGGCTTGAGGGATGATTCATGTGTTGAGAACACTTGCTGCTCTTACATAGGACCTAGCTAGATTCAGTTCCCAGCACCCACACAGTGGCTCACAATCACATGTAATTCCAGTTCCTGGGGCTCTGATGCCCTCTTCTGGCCTCCTCGGGAACTGCACACGGGTGGTACATAAACATACTTGTGCAAACAAAACACTCATACACATAGAATAAAACTAATTCTTTATTTAAAGTGTCTTAAATTTATTATTATTACTATTAGAAAACTATCAGCAGAGCAAACAGGCATCCCGCAGAAAGGGAGACACTCTATCACTGACACTTCAGACAGGGGCTAACATTTAGAGTAGACCAACGGCAGAAATTAAATACCAAGGAAATTAAATTGCCAGTCAACAAATAGGCTAACGAAATGCACAGTTTCAAAAGAAGAAACAACTTCTTTTGAAAGGCCAATAACTGATTTTAAAAGTGCTCAACATCTCTTATTATCAGGGAGATGCGAATGAAAGCTTCTTTGAGATAACCCCTCATCCGGGTCAGAATGGCTGTCATTCTGACAACAAATGATGTAAGGAAAAAGGAACCAGCAACATCAAATCCAGCCTCTTGAACTCCTCCCAGCCCAGGCATTCCAGCAGTGAGGATCTACTTGATGGTCCCAGGCCTCCCCAGCATCCCAAATGAACAGAATCCTGATCACTGGCCTCCCGCCTCTCTGCCTCTCTGCCTCTCTATCTCTATGGTGGGATTCCTCCTTGAATAGGCTTCATACAGCACCTTATCCTGTCTTGTCTGAGCCTCCAGGGCCTAATGACTCATTAGCTCTATCAATCTCTCCCTCTCAAGTTCTCCAATCAAGATGGAAACTTAGAATCCCAGAGAAGTGATGTGTGTGTTGACAATAGAATGTGTGTTTGAATGACAGTGATCATGCATGTGACTTTGTGTGTGATTATGTGTATGCATCAGATCCCCTGGAACTGGAGTTACAGACAGATGTGAGCTGCTACATGGGTGCTCCGTATCAAACCTGTGTTCTCTGAAAGATTAGCCACAGGTCTTAACCACAAAGCTGAGTGTGGGGGCCCTTCAGCCTGCTTTCTTTCTTTTTTTTTTTTTTTAAACACTTTTATTTATTTATTTATTTATTTATTTATTTATTTATTTATTTGCCTTGGTTTTTGCCTGGAACTGAAACTACAGACAGTTGTGAGCTGCCATGTGGGTGCTGGGAACCGAACCCTGGTCCTCTTTAAGAGCAGATGGTGCTCTTAACCACTGAGCCATCTCTCCAGCCCCAGCTTTCTTATACAACAGCCTAGGGGTAACACTGTCCATAGCAATGAGCAATCAAGACAATGCCCCACAGACATGCCCACAGGCCAACCTGAGGGGGGAGGCAATTACTTCCTCAAAGACTCCTCAGGTCATGTGTCAAGTTGACAAAATTAATCAGTATGTTCTGTGTGCAAGCCAGTGTACTGGAGTTTCTGTGTGTGTGTAATGCACCTGTGTGTGTGAAATTGCATACAAATATGTAGCTGTGCAAGCATGTGTTCATGCACATAGTTGTGTTCGTATGTGTCTATGCATTTGTGGATATATGTATGTATGTGAGAGCATATTTCTGTGTTTGCACATCTGTGTATGTATGTATGTGCTTGTATGTATTCACAGCTGTGTGTTCACATTTTCATAGATGTACATGTGTGCCCATCTGTATGCTTGTGTGTGTATGTTCTTATGTCTATGTGTGCACATGTATATATTCATATAAGAGTGATTGTGTCTGTGTGCTCATGTATGCATTGGTATTCAAAATTGCATTTCTGGGATTGAAATGAACCTAAGGCTAGATCATTTGCTTTAGTTAAGGTAAACCCAAAGAGCCACAGAGGGAGAAGTGAAAGAGATTGGAACTCCTCTTAATCCCTCCCTCAGCTGGGTCCCTGAAGGTAATGGGGTGGGGGGAATGGGTAGTCCAATGGCTGCAGCCCATCTGTGCTGGTGACATGTTTCTGAGATGAATTTAATTAATGATCCATTCCAAGGGAAGTTCAACTTCCTCTATCTGCCTCCACCTAGAGTTAAGTATTGGGGGCTAAACTGTCAGAGAACCACCTCCAATTACAGCCTAAGATCTTTCCAGACATGAGCTAGTAGCTTCTCAGCTCAGATGGTGACGGGAGGCCTTGACCTTCCTGTGGCCCAGTCAGAATGTACATCTTGCTGTGGCATTTCCTGACCTGGTTTCTATCCAGTGAGCTAAAATTCCTGCATAGATAAGGAAAGAGGCAGCCAAGAAGCTTTAGATGAGGAGCCTAGCAAGGTGCAGCACTGGACCGTAAAAGGTAAAGTAGGAAATGCCCTGGGGGTAGGTACCCTTGGAGGCAGAGTCAGCTTGGTGAGTCCTTCCTGAAGGCAGGGGCATGGCAGAGGTGGCCTGTTCAGCACTGCTGGATCCAGGATGCTTCATCTGGACTGTCACCCAGGGAACTATGTCAGGGCTGGGTTGCCAGCGTGGGAGCACTTTCCTGGAGGCTCTGTGTGTAAGAGGCAGCGTGTTGTCCCCACCTAGACTGCCCTTCTGGCTGCCTGGGTGACTCAGGACTTACCAACACGTCTGGATATGCTGTGGCAAGCCCTAGCCTCCTCGCCTTTCTTGACACCATCTCATCAGGTTGGGGAGGGATGGAGGGGGCACTCCCGCCTCCTCCCGTGTTCATATGCAGCTTGGCTGTAAGTTTTCAAACCATTTTGCTCTGGCCATTTCTTAAGCCCTGCCCAGCCCTGGAGTCTCAGATGACTGGGAAGCCTCCTGAAAATAGCTTCCTAGGAGTCATTTGGTGGCACTGGGTGACTTTTGACATCTATGTGTCTTTCCAAATCCTACTAGATGAGCAGTACAGACATGGTTTCCACACTTAAAGTGGAGAAATTTGAGTGTATGTCTTGACAGTCTTAGTTCCTACCCAGGCATCTTGACATTACTTCTCATGTTCTCCTAGACATCACACCTGTTAGAGGCAGGAGGGGCCCACACTGATACATTTGTAAGGCTCTGACAGAGGCTCAGGGCAGGCCGGCCTCACCTCTTCCTCTGCTGGGCTGAGCTCTTGGGACTGGGCCTGCTCTGTTGATGAGACCAAGGGAGAGGCAAATAAACAGGCTCTGAGGTGAAGGAAGAATCAAGGTCTCTCCTGGGTCTTCAGGTCAAAGGCTTTGCTTCCGTGGTCACCCTGTGTGTTTCTACAGAGACTACCCCAGCTTCTCCAAGCAGTTCTGGACCTTGCCCCCCAACTCCTGCCCCCAGTATTCAGGCACAGTGGCCATTCTTTGGCTTCTTTTCCTAAGTTCCGGGTGCTGTGCCATTATATTTATTCCTGCAATGTCGTGTGTGTCTCCTGTTGCTAGACTGTGCATCAGAGACCTCATTCTCTTGTTTTGGTTTGGTTTTTGAGACACGGTTTCTCTATGTAGCCCTGGCTGTCCTGGAACTCACTTTGTATAACAGGCTGACCTTGAACTCACGGAGATCCTCCAGCTGGAGACTGCATTCTTATTGATGGGGAGCTGGTGTGAGAGCAGCTGGAACAGATCTAAGGCAAATGGCCTTGCTGGGTTTGAGCCCAGATCTGGGATTCATTCTATGGGTCTGTCACTCGAGGGGAGGGCTAGCCTGCTCTAAAGATCTGGCTGTAGCTTTCCTTTCTCTTCTGTGTCTCGTCCCTTCCCACCCTGCACAGACAAATCAGCTGCCGTCTGGGTTTGCCAGGCTTGTACTTGCTGGGCCTCTGTGGTCCACGGGGATGCCTAGTGGGCCAGCTCTGCAAGATACAAACTCTGGGCCAGCTGCCTGCCCAGGAGTCAGCAGACACCAGGTCTTCTCTCTCATCTGCCCCCACCCTAAGGGACCCAGACAGTGGGAGTCCATCAGCCTGCCTGAGCCCCACAGCACCCCGGGGTTGAGACCAGCATTTGTGGACCAGCTGCTCTGGGAAGGCCCTGCCTCTAAGTCTGAACAAGGCAGACTAGAAGTGGTAAAGCCCTGACTCAGTGTCTCACTCTCTGGACCTCAGGGGAGAGCAGGAGGTGGGAGCAGGTCATCCTATTTTCCCACAGAGGCAGTATAAACAGACACAAACATGGAAGCCTCAAACTGGATGGCAGGATGTTAGATGCACCATTGTCTTCCTGAGGAGGAAAACAAGCCAATGGTGGCTTCTACAAAGATGTAGCTAGGGGCCTGCCATCTCCCTTGGGCTGTTTGCTTTGTAGCTTCAAAACTGGCCAAGAATGGCCCTGCCCTTTCTCTCCCCTCCCTTTCAGTGTGGGCTGCAGCTGGCAGGGGCATTTACAGCCAATTCTGAGAAGGCATCTGACCTTGGAAGGAACGTAGGAACTGTCTGTAGCCCGGAGCAGCCACCCCCTACCTGTGACCCAGGAATGTGGGCTCTGAGCCATCTGTGGCCCCCAAGAGAGGTGCACGGTAATTAATGTGGCTGGAGGAGAGAGGGTGTGCAAGGTGCAGGAATGGATTAGTTGGAAAGCTGACTGGCAAAATCCTTACACATCAGAGGGCAGTCAGTGTCAATGGCACCCTCCTCATGGTGCCAGTATTGTGTTTTCACCAGGCTTTGGATCTCCTGGAGTCTGAGGCCACAGACACAGTCAAAATTTTGGCCTGTGGGATTCACAGAACCACAGATTACCAAGGCTCCTTGACATGAACGGTGGCTACATCCATCTTATGTTACTGATATGGAAACCAGAGAAGGGGGAGACAGTTGCTGGGCACTAGTTATGGACCAAGATCTGAGGCTCTCAACTGTTTCTGGTAGATTTGTTTTTAGTTTTTAATTACACTGCCTCCTTGTGGCCTCCTCCTTCAAAGGGCCTACTGTAAGTACCCACTAAGTTTTGCAGGGAAGAACTTTGGGAATTCGAGGGCAGGATGCTCCAACCATGGGACAGATACTAAGACTTGGGCCTTCGTGTAGAGGATCACATCCCAACTCCTGGAAAGCGGGTACTCCCCACCTCGGCGGGACCAAGTGACAAAGCCACACTAAGCCTGGTTGGAATTGCTTCTTGAGAGAGGTTTTGGAGCACAGACTCTACTGACCCCTTGTGGGCACAACTTGTCATAACTGCTATGGGCAGCCACATCCCTCCTGGGAAGTGCTCCAGCGAAACTGGGGCTGAATGGGATGATAACTTAAATTGCTCAGAACAAGACTGGAGGGTGGATATACCTTATTCTTTTTTTTTTCACTTTTATTTATTTATTTGCCTTGGTGTTTGCCTGGAACTGGAACTACAGACAGTTGTTAGCTGCCATGTGGGTGCTGGGAATCGAACCCGGGTCCTCTGGAAGAGCAGAGGGTGCTCTTAACCGCTGAGCCATCTCTCCAGCCCCGCCTTATTCAATGGCGAAGACAATATCAGGCCAACAGATGAGGTTCAGATTGTGCTACCCAGAATGCTTGAATGTGAGGAGACACCCTGTGATTTTCAGAAAGACAGCTTAATCAGTCAACACAAGACAGGATAGTTGGAAAACGTAGAGGATATTTATTTCTCAGGAAGGTCCACCATCTTTGGCAGGCACTACTTCTCTTGCTTCATGGATTCCTCTCTCCTATTCTGAGAAATTCCCACTGTTCTTGGAAGGGCCAGTGGGGAGGCTGGTCTGTACAGAATTGTACACAACACTTCAGAGCCTTAAAGAAGTCAACCAACCAACAAACATCCTCTTCCCCACAAAGACACATGTAGAAAATAAATATATATATAAAAGAGGCCATGATCCTTCTGCCCATCAGATGAGGCTGCTTGGGAGATTAGGCTGGGTAGTCACATACCCCTTCTTCCTTCTAACAATACCAGAGGATACATGATCTGGTGTGTGATGAGCCCTGACTTCAGACAGAGGATGGGCAGATCCTCACCCTGGAGCCTAGTTGGGCACAAGCAAAGGAAAAGTAGAAACAACTAAATAAGCAAATAAATAAATAAATAAATAAATAAATAAATAAATAAATAGAACTCAACTTGGTCCCAGAGGCCTAAGGGTCTAGGCTAGAGGCTCAGGGCTCTTGGGGCCTGTTTTTCAGAAAACAGTACACCCAGTGAGAAGCAGAAAGATGAGCAGAAAAACACAAATCCAAAGCCATGCCTCTTCCTGTATACAGTCAGCACAGCCTCCCACTGGCTATACCCAGACCATCTCCACGGGAGGAAACTGCCGCTATCCCCAGGATGGGCCTAGGGAAACTGAGACTGGTCTTCTATCTCAGTGGCCTTCATGACCTAGGACATCCTCAGGTCGGCCCAGAAAAGTCTCACGTGACTGTAAGTAATTCAAACAATGGAGCCCTGTGTCCTCCCCTGTTTCATATGGCCGTCAGTGTCTCTATTCCCTTTAACCTGGACCCGCCCTTCTCAGCAACCTCCTCGGTCCAAAAGAGAGATGGTGTCAAAAGAAGCAGTGCAGAGAACGAGTAGGAGCTGCCGATCAGGTCATGTGACAAAAATCTAAGGGACTCAGGAGTCCCAGGCCCTCCTGGAGACGTGTGACCGGTGAAATCTGGAGAGCACAGGATGGTCTGGCAGCTGCTCAGCTGGGCAGCAGCACATGCTCCAGGAGGTAGGTGACCAAGTTCCAGTGCTTCCAGAGGAGGAAGAGGATGAGGAGCAGGAGGGCGGTGCTGGTGATGCGGAGGCGTGTCTTCATGAGAGGCGTGATGAAGTTGGCAACGGTGGACACGAACACCAGCAGCACGGCCATGAGTGCCAGGATCACGTTGATGAACTTGCCCAGCAGAGCACGCGCATTGGCATTCTCTACGCCTTCCAGCTGGACCACCTGCTGCTGCTGCTGCTGCAGCTCCAGCTTGGTGACACGGGTCAGGCAGGACTCCACGGCCTCCTGCAGGGGACAGAGGGCGGTATATGGGAGCTCAGGGTGGGTGAGATCCTAGACAGAATCTAATCTACCTGTTCTCATTCCAGGCTTAAGTGTGATCCCTGAGGGCAAAGCTCTATGTGTGTGTGTGTGTGTGTGTGTGTGTAAAGATCCTGTGAGAGAAAATCTGACTCCAAGTCTCTCTGGCTTTCTGCTTCTCTATGACTCCTCTACACAATTCCTGCCTTTGGGAGGCTCTAGCAATGAGGTCCTTACCAGCTCTAAGGAGAGAATGACATCCCCTTGCATCTCTAGAGGTGAGAGCTGGATGAATCTTTTCTCTTTACAAATTATCCAACCTCACATATCTTGCTACAGCAAAGAATAGATCAATAGGTCACTGTACCAACATATGGCCCCTCTTCAAGGCCAAGAAGGGTATAGCTTGATCAACTACAACTGGGGACAGAACTCTTGACTGGTGAGGATCTGAGGAGAATGTAAGGAATGGAAGGCTTGCTGATTGATTTCAGTTCGATATTGAGGCAGGTGAATGCCTGGAAATAACGATTATTCATTTGTAAATCTGGCACCAAAGGTGTGGCAAATATAAGTGGTCTCTGCCCACTGATTTGCCTTTGCATAGGGCATACATTTACCTTTCCCTTATGTCTGTCCTGGCAATACTACCTTCTACATCCTAAACCTATCTGCTCTATGAATAAACCTCTGCTCATCTCGCCCTATGTGATATGTCCAATACAGTCACCTGTACTCTGTGCCTACAGTTCTATCAGGACATCCCCTGGGTGACCTTGAGCCATACCTGGATGTCTCGGGCCCTCTCGTAGGACTGGTAGGCCACCTTTTCCTCCATGCTGGCTAGCTCCTGCTTCAGGTTGGTCATTTCGTTCTGGTGGAGTTCAGTCAGGTCATTCAACTGCTCCTCCAGCCTTTCATACCTGGTAAGAAAGAAAAGAGAAAGTGATACCATTCTCCTTATAAACCATCTTCTCGGTAGTGATATGCAGCCTACCGTGGGTTCTCATCTTAACCAGTGACAGCATCACTCTCCTCTGAGCTAGCCTGTGCTAAGCATGGACTGGCATCACCTCATAGGATCTTCACACAGCCTCACCACACAGTACTAGGTCATCTGTATTGATGGATGGGGAGAATGAGAAACTGTCTGGGATCTCATGGCTCATGATGGGGGGAGAATGGGGGAGTTAAGGATTGAGTAACTTTAACCTGGTCCTAAACCCTGGCTAAGATGCTCCCTCGGTAGCAGGGACCCTGGGTACAGAGGATGTGATCTCTGCTCTGAAAAGCACCAAGTGTCAAAAGATGGTGGTGGTTAGTTTTTAGGTGGGGTTCCCCTCAACTTTACAAGCCATCATCTAGAAAGAAGAAGTGCTAAGGAAAAGGTCCCCAAATCCCAGAGAGGGAGGGAGGGAGGCAAGGGAAGGACCAAACTCCAGCCCATTCCTGACCTCAGGAGCCCCCTAGGCATTCCTGCTGTCCATGCTATGCAGCTATCTTCATTTTGCATTTATAGGCTGACTCATTCAATCTTTTTTTAATTAATATTAAGTATTATTGTTTTTTTATGGTATTACAATGTAGTCCTGGCCGGCCTAGAACTCACTATATAGACTAAGCTGACCTTAACTCACAGAGATCTGACTATCTCTGCCTCCTGAGTGCTGGGATTAAGGACATGTATCATCACACCCAGCCAACTTATTCACTTTTTGTTTTGCTTTTATTTAAAATGTGAAAATGTTTTTTTTTTTGTTTTTACATATCCACCACTGTTCCCCCTCCCTCCCCTCCTCCCAGTCATCCCCCAGCCTCCCCCATCCCATCCCCCCAACCATTCCTCAGAGATGCCCAGGGTGAGTCAATGCAGTCTGGTATAACATGTTGAGGCAAGACCAAGCCCCTCCCTGCAGTATTAAGGCTGGCACGGGCAGTTTGTGGAGCCTCTGGCAGTGGGACCAAAATTTATCCCTAGTGCATGAACTGGCTTCTTGGAGCCCACTCCCTACAGAGGAACACCTTGCTCATTCACTCTTTATAACCACTCCATAAAGTTGGGGTCAGTGTTTCCTCATTTCACAGACAGGGAAACCGGGTGCATAGAGTGTTAGCTGCTCAGTTAAGGTGCTATGAGGAAGATCTGGGATTTGAACCCAGGTAGATGCCTCCCAAGTTCTTCCTGAACCAGTTTCCAGGAAAGCACACATGGTCTTGATTCTCCCCTTGAGTTAAACATGAAATGCCCTAAAGCAGAGGTTCTCAACCTGGGGTTCGAATGACCGTTCCACAGGGGTTATATATCAGATATCCTGCATACTAGATATTTACAATTCATAACAGAAAATTTATAGTTATGAAATAGCAATGAAATAATTTTATGGTTGGGGGTCACCACAACATGAGGAACTGTATTAAAGAGTCACAGCATTAGCAAGGTTGAGAATCACTGCCCTAACGCATTCTTAGACCTACAGAACCTTCCTTTCAGAGATCTGGTGACTAGTCTGGAGAAAGCTCCTCAGGGACTCCTCCTGGCATGGCAAGACCCTTCTGGATGCTTCTCCAGTGGCCTTCAAAGCTCACGGTAGCTTCCTTATTCCCACTGAGCCCTCCCACCGCAGTAAAGCCATGAGGAACCCACCTGTAGCGTTCTTCTTGCAAGCACTGGGTCATGTAAGTGTAGTCTCTTTGCAGCTGAGTCTTCAAATCTTCCATGGAGTCCTCCAAGTGTGACTGGCCCGTCTTAATGTCCCGCAGCTCCTCCAGCAGACTGTCCAGATTTCCAGGGGCACCATAAAGAGTGTTGGATCTAGGACTCCCCAGTGCACCTCCTGGCCCAGCCCCAGAGTTGCTGCCTGCCCCAGCCGAGCTGGCACTAGCACTGGAACATTCGTCGTCACTACCATACTTGGGGCTGGACACTAATGTGGCACTGCCACTCAGCGCCCGGGCTGCCTCTTCCGGAGGCCCGTCTTCCATTGGGTCCTTCAGGTGGGCGATGTTGTCTGCACTGCCGAATTTATTGCGAATGAGGCTGGCGAACTCCCGGGGCTTGGACACCACTGCAGTGTGGGTTGCTTGCGAGAGGCCAGAGAGACTGCCCTTGACCCCCTCCACCACGCCACCCCCGAAGCCACTGATGCCGGCGCGCATATTGGCGCCCACATCCTTCAGCCCTTGCTGCATATCTCGTAGCACATCCTTGGGTTGCCGCGAGGGTCCATTCTGCTCTATCTCCTTCAGGCGCCGGCGGTAGTGCTCCAGCTTCTTATGCAGCTGGGCGATGGTCTGGGCTGACTTCTGGTTTTTCTTCTCAAACACCTGCTTGATCCGCGACACCTGCTGCTTGTCCGCATTGTTGGCCAGCTTCAGGTACTCTGCCACGTTATCATCCCGCGCCTCCTGCTCGATCTTGATCTGCTCAGTGATCTTCAGGATCTTTTGGTGCAGGTGATCAATGGCAGCTTTAGTCCGCTGCGGGTCTGGCGCTCCCTCTGGCACATCCAGGCTGATGGGGCCATCAGTGTCACCGTGGCCAGAGGGGAGGCTCAGAGCCACAAGATCTCCCTTGTCACCCTGAGGAAGAGGAGGAGGAGGCAAGAACAAATAAATCAGGAGACTTGGGAGGGGACTCAGCAGGATTGTCTGTGCAGCCCAGGGCACCCTTGGGTGTGGCTTCTCTACCGGAACAATAGATTCAGGATGATGGAGAATTTAAGGGAAGAGCCTAAGCTTCTGGCTTCCACAACTGCATGCGAGCATGACCCTCATAATAAGCTTTTTCTCTGAAATGATGTCTAGGCAGGTCTGCATTGCCTTTGAAACAGGGTGTTCTAATAAGTAACCTGGGGGGCCACACAGTATGAAAAGACACACAGACGCTCTGGCCCTGAGACCAGAGATGGGTTCAGCTGTCTCTCTGGATTCAGTCTCCTAATTAGGCTCCTGCCTTGAGTACCCATCTCGCTCCTTCAGAGCTGTACATGTAGGTCTGTACCTTCCAGCCTCATACCTTATTTTCACTACACAGCTGCATGGGTCACTGGCCCTGCTAACACCTCCCCCGACCCCCAGATCCTTCTGTTACCTTCCTGCTCTCTGAGGGTACCAGCAATCTCCTCTGATTCATGATGGTGGGAACACTCAGCCTCTCTCACTCCCCCAGAACTGGGGGAAGAGAGTGTACACACCCACCTTGCTAGGCAGGTCCCTTAAGTCTAAAGACACAGAGGTAATTCAGAAGCCAAGAAAAACAGAGAGAATGTGCAGGAAGAAGGGTAAGAGAATCTCCTCTCCCTACCAGGCAGGCTTCCTGAGTGCATCACTGTGGTACAAACTTCAGAGAAACGGAAGAGATCTGAGAAAAGATGAGGCAGGGGTGGGGTGGGGGATGGGAAGGAAAAGGCAGAGAGGATACTGAATTTGAGATAGATGTGTAGGCAGGCCTGGAGCCCACAGCCCAGGGTAGTCTCTGCAGCTGAGACCCTGTACTTTATCACCACACAACAGAAGCATGGCTGGTCAGATCACTGTGGAGCAGGAGTGAGGTGGACTCCATGTTGTAGAAGGGATTAAACAGACAAAACCAAAAACAGCCTAGTCACATACACTGAACCCAGAACGAGCCAGAGCGAACTTATAGCTAACTTGATCTATAAACCAGGCTAACCTGGAACTCAGAGATCCACCTGCCTCTGGAGTGCTGAGATTGAAAGCATGTGTCTCCACCATGTGGAGAGGCTAGACGTTTATAGCAGGAATTAAAGAGGCAGAAATGATGGGAAAACACCACTCATAACAACCGTGCGGGCAAACACGGGAGCCAGGGAGGGGCTCTTAAGGCATGGATTCCCTAAGGCTGCTAAGAGGACCATCTCCCAAAGTAAGGGTTTTCCTCCTGGCTAGGGGTGCCCCTTTATGTCTCCTCACCCTCCCAGCAGGGTGTCTGTACCTCAGGACTCTCCTCCTCAGACCTGCCAAATCCAAGACATGTCCCCCCGAAGCTCTCCATCCCCAAGAGACTGTCTCATTTTCTTGGACTTAACCCACCCACGCCTGTCACTCCTTGCAGTGACCCCTCTGGTTTTCCTGACCTCTGTGTTTCTACCCATAGATTAGGTGCTCTCAAGTTCATGGGAAGGTTACATGGATGGTGTCTCATAGGCACATGATAAATACTAGACCTGAATCTAGGCAGATTTTTTTTTTTTTCCTCCTGGAGAGTGATGCCTACAATCAAGCTGGCCTACATTTAAGAGATTGTCAAAGCATATTTACTCAATATTGATGGAACCGTACAAAGTAAGTTCTCTATATAACCATGTGGCCTTTACCCTCAAAGAACTTGGCCTTAACACAGATGTCCAACCCCCTTAATCTCCTGGGGCAAAGAATATGCAGGCAATGGGCATGATGGTAATGTGTTTGGCAGTCTGTATGTTGCCAGTCACTCTTTGTGAATGAGGTCAATGGATAGAGCAGATGGAATGGATGTGGAATTCTGGGAAAGCTGCAGTGTCTTACCTAGGGAGGCAGTAGCTTGCCTGCCTGCCAGCTTCCTCTCAGGAGGAGCAGTTGTTTTCCCACCATCTGTCCTCTGTCTGGTTTACTCACTAAAGTCAGAATGGATACTGTATAGTGCCCAGGATGAAGCTAGACATTTTTTTAAAAAAATTTTGAGACAGTTTCTCTATGTCTGTCTTCGAACTTGTTTTATGAACCAGGCTAGCCTGGAACTCAGAGATCTCCTACCTCTGGAGTGCTGAGATTAAAAGCATGTGTCACCACCATGTGGTGAGGCTAGACGGTCTTGAGACCTGAAGGTAGCAGAGACCTGTGACTGTCTGCTCCACCCCCCCCCCCACCTCTCTGTCTTCTAGCCCAGACCCCAACCTGGGCATCCTGCCTGGAGAACTGAATGTTGACAGGCAGATATAAAATGTCTGGCACATGGTGAAACATCTCGGTCAGACCATCATCCTCTGTGAACTCACCTCAACAGGCTGACTGAGAAGTGGCACCATTTCACTTTGGCCCCTAGGGTCTTCTTTTTTTTTTTTAAAAAAAAAAAACACTTTTATTTATTTATTTATTTATTTGCCTTGGTGTTTGCCTGGAACTGGAACTACAGACAGTTGTTAGCTGCCATGTGGGTGCTGGGAATCGAACCCTGGTCCTCTGGAAGAGCAGACGTTGCTCTTAACCGCTGAGCCATCTCTCCAGCCCCCGGGTCTTCTTTTTATTCCCCCTCTCCAATTGCCATTCTAATGTCTTCTCAGAATAAGGCAGCATCAGTGCCCTGCTCCCATTGCTACTCTGTGCCAGGCCTGGCTCTAGGATTTATACTTTCATTCATCCAGTCCTGGAACAACCCAAGAGGCTAGGCAGCCTGTGGAATGTTGTTCCCATTCCACAGAAGAGGAAATCAAGGGCTGGCCAGGACTACACTAGTGAGTGAAAGACATAGGATTTGATTCCTAGTTGGCACCTAGCCCCAGATTCCTCCTTGGAGAGCGAGGACGTCCCCGCAGATCCTCAGCTTGAAACACTTTGGCCTTGAGTGATCTCATGAGGATTTCCGCCACTCTCTCAAGAAGCAGGATTCCTATCAGTGGTTCCCATCAACACCTGGCCTCACCCACAAGCAATTAAGTTGACATTTCCTATAGCGAGACTGAGGGGTTTTACACCCCATGTAAGCAAGGAAAGAAATTGTGGTGACAGATGAAAGGCTTAGCATTGGTTAAAAAAAAAGTACTTGCTGCCAGACTCAATCTCCACAGGGGGAGGAGAGAACCAATTCCCTGGAATTGTCCTCTGACCTCTGCCCACACTGCGTATGTGTGTGTGTGTGTGTGTGTGCACACATAAAAGAATTAAATATATGCACTGAGAAAAGATATATACCCACGAAAGGAAAATTCTATCCAGCCCTTTATAAGAAGACGCAGATCCTGGAGGAGTAGAGTGGTTGCAGCACCAAGCTGACTTCTCATTCTAAGGGTCTCCCGTGGGGCTTTCCCTAGCTTCTCTCCAGCGTAGGTGGGGGTATGTACATGCGTAAGGGTAAGAGAGAATGGATGTGTGTGTGTGTGTGTGTGTGTGTGTGTGTGTGTGTGTGTGTGTCTTGTGGTTTTGCTGCCAAGACTTAAAGAGCCCAGCAGCCATCTGAAAGGAAAAGCATCCCCATGTCAGCCTCCTGAGATTGCACAGCTCCCGTGCCACCAGGAAAGTTGGAAGGGATTTGGGGGCACAGGCAGAGCTGGCCAGGAGCTGCAGCCTAGACCAAGGCACTCCTCAGGCAAAGATGGGTAGCTGCACTCGGGCACAGACTATACTCACACAGACTTGCTCTCATCCTACACTTGGCAGACCCCATGGGAGGTTTCCTTCTCCCTCAAAGTTTAGAGGATAAAGACTTCCCTGCACACCAACAGGAAATGTTCCCCACCTGTCTCCCACCCAGGGTATTGAGTACAGGTGCCATTCCTAAAGGGAACACTGTCCCAGGTCCTGGAGAGGCTGGGATATCTCGTTATACATAGAAAAGCAGGCCTGAAGTTGGCTGTATGATTCCCATGATTAAGAAAGGGAAGCATGTATTACCAGGGCTCACAGTGGGGTACAGGGGCTTCCTTTCTCTTGATGGCTCCTCTTAACACTGAGCCTGAGCTCCAGCTCTCCTATGTCTCCAATGCCTGCCACCTGCTACTGTGTCCAGTCTCAAAGTATCCACACCCATTCTTCCCAAGGAGCTGTCTAACAAAGGTAAGAGCTCCTCATGGCCTGCTTTCGCCGAGTCCCTTTGTGTTAGTGGTGTTTTGAGACAGGGCTTCACTCTGTAGCCTAGGTCAGCTTGGAACTCACTATGTAGTATGGCCTCCGTAGGTCAGGGATTACCAGGATCAGCCACCACTAAGAGCCCTTTAAGGCTGAAGGGAGACAGGGCAAAGAATAGAGAGAGCCGAGGATCTGGCAGACAGCCACAGAGGCACAAAGAAGGATTGTATTTTTCACAAGGAAAGAAATGTTGAAGAATGAAGAGATGATTTCTTTACGTGGTGAAAAAGCACATGGATAAGATTTGCTAAAGAAGAATGGGGGCTGGGATACAGCTCAGTGGCTCAGCACAAGATCTTGGATTCAAACCTAGCACCTAAAAAGGAGGTGGGGCTGGATAGATGCTTCAATGGTTAAGAGCACTTTTAGCTCTTTCAAGGAACCTGAATTTGGTTCCCAGCACCTACATGACAGTGCACAGCCGTCTGTAACTCAAGTTTTAGGAGATCTGATGTCTTCTTCTGACTACTGGGTGCACCAGGTATGTGTGTGTACATACATATGTGTAGGTAAACACTCACACACATAATAAAATAAAATAAGTATTAAAAATAGTGATAGGCTATAAGCCTGTGAGGGGCAATGGAACATTCCTTAGTTCGGAATCTGACAGCAGTTTAGAACCCCAGTTTGGTCAGATATCAGTTGTGTGCCCTCTTATGATCTGAGACTTGCTTTTCTCACCTGGAAGAAGTGGGTAATTCTACTTCCTTCAAGGGGTTCTCAGAGAATAAGATGAGACACTAAGTAGGGGCATATGGCAGTTGCTTAACAATAAATATAGACTTCCTTGCAGCTGCAGCAGGACCAGTCCTGGATCAGAATTAGCGCATCTCTGATCCCTCATCAGAGATGCTTCTCTTTGCAGTAGGCAGAGATTAATATGGAGACCCACAACTGGTCAACGAGAGACTGTGGGATGCTCAGCTGTACACTACACTCAGCTCTAAGTGGATGTCTATAGCACTGCCCCATCCCCAAAGGCTCAGAGATAATTCTGGGAGAGGAGGCAGGAAGTAATCTGCAGTGAAATATTATTTACTGGACATGACAAGGCCATTGCACACATGAACTTCCAGTGC
This sequence comes from Sigmodon hispidus, assembly GCA_004025045.1. Taxonomy (NCBI): domain Eukaryota; kingdom Metazoa; phylum Chordata; class Mammalia; order Rodentia; family Cricetidae; genus Sigmodon; species Sigmodon hispidus. Next base: position 106,692 of record PVIH01001172.1, on the reverse strand, counting down.
CTGAGATTGCAGGCATGTGCAATCAAGATGGATGCAGGAAGGGCTCATGAAATCCCATGCCTAGCTGAGAGGTGATTGGCAATTGGTGGCTGCTGAATGAAGGAGAGTAGGTTATTTTCAGGGATGTAGCCCCTGAAAGGCTCGCCACGCTCCAGTAGATATTCCTATATCCACACATTACTACGCAGACTCAGTGAGTTTTCAAAAAGGCTGAAGCCATCTATGACAATACCCAAACAAATTAAAAATGGTATTCAAATAGATACTGGTACAAGTTCACAGTGGCCAAAGGGTAGACCCAACTCAGAGAGGGCCATTTAAACCCATGAATGGGCTAGCAATCCACAACATATAATGGAAGACTGTTTGGTCATAATAAGGAATGAGATTCTGATAATGCCAGAACATAGATGACTCTAAAAACCAGTTTGCTAAGTAGAGGCTACATGCTGAATGGTCCCACTATGTGAGATTTCCAGAGTGTTAATCTGCAGGCTAGCAGTTGCTGGGGACTGGGGGAGGGAAGGAATGGAGAGCGAGAATCTCATGGGTCTCCCTAAAGATTATAAAGATGATTTGGAGCTAGGAGGTGGGAAGCAATGTGCAGCATGAACATGGAAGAGCAGGATCCATCCAACCACATCAGAGTGGTCTGAGAGAAGGAATCTGGACTTTCTTTTTTATATATTTATTTTTATTTTATATGAATTAGTGTTTTTGCCTGCATGTATAATTGTATAAGGGTGTCAGATCTTGGAATTACAGACAGTTGTTAGCTGCCATCTGGATGCTGGGAATTGAACTCAGGTCCTCCAGAAGAACAGTCAGTGCTCTTAACCACTGAGCCATCTCTCCAGCCCCCAAATCTGGACTTTCTCACTGCCTTGTGTTCAGCAGAGAAGAAGCCCCTGCCAGAGTAGCTTAGATACACAGCACAGTGACTCAGTGCCTGCCATTAGCAGGTAGAAACTCCAGTATCCAGCTTGGAGCAGGGCCTGACTACAAACACTGCTCCTATTGCATGAATTCTACTTGGTATTATAATAAAAACTTGGTACCAGATATTGGGGAAAGGCTGAAATATCAGAGAGACACGGAAACAAACCACAGCCAGTTCTCACCTTGCCAGCTCCTCAGGCTGGAAAAGGGTAGGTCCTGTCTCCAGGAATCCTCAGACTGAATGCCTGAGTCCTCAGTGGAAAGGGAGCACAGGCCAAGGGAAGACCTCCTGCCTGTCCCCACCCCCACCCCCCAGCTATCTCACTTCCTCCTTCAACTTCCCTAGTGCTAGGATTAAAGATGTGTGCCACTACTCCCTGGCTCTGTTTGGCCTCTTGAACTCACAGAAACCCAGAGAATCTTTGCCTCTGGAGTGCTGAGATTAAAGGCATGGGTTGCCACTCCCTAACCTTCATGGCTTGGCTCTGTCCTCTGATATTTCAGGCTAGTTTTATTAAATACACAATATATCACTACATGTTCCTCTCTCCAAATTGTGTAGAGCCTCACTTAGCTGCCAGTGCCACATCAGGAGCAGAGACCCCCATAGCATGGTTACCTTTCTCCCCTGATGGAGAAAAGCTGGTCACACTCTGTAGATACTTGACTTGGGATGAGCAGACTTTAAGGAAATATCTGGTGGGGTGGGGTGGGGGGAGCCTCATGCACATGCTAGACAACCGGGGAGCCCATGACACGCTCCTACTCAGAGAGTTTACTAGCCAGGGCTGTAGCTATAGACTGAAGTTTAAAACATAGTGATAAATGTTCTGGGTAAGGCAGAGCTGAAATGTTTTCTGAGTCTCTGGAGGCCAATTTTTCCTGTTTCTGCCTTGGCTTCAGTGAGATCTCCCCACCATCCATGAGTAGTTGGGCACCTATCTAGTCAGCTCTGGTAGAGCCACAGACCCGTCTCCCTACCCCCTTTCAACAACACAAACTAAAACTGGATTAGGAACACTGCCTTGGCTTCCATCCCCCTCTGTGGTTTCCACCTCCTCCAGGGCCTGAGTCCTGTGTTAATCTGGCCATGGGACACTTGCCCTCCCTACAGCATGATAGTCCAGCAACTGGAATCCTGGAGGCTGGCAGGCAAATGGTAGACACTATCAGGACAGAAAGTGCCAGCTTAAGTGATGCTTTAGAAAGGGAGAAGAAGGTAGTTGCTATGTGAATCCTCCTTTTCTTTTCTTTTTAAGCAATGTTTGCACACAGGCCATAGAAGTAATGACTGCGGGGGCTGGAGAGATGGCTCAGCGGTTAAGAGCACTGTCTGCTCTTCCAGAGGACCCGGGTTCGATTCCCAGCACCCACATGGCAGCTAACAACTGTCTGTAGTTCCAGTTCCAGGCAAACACCAAGGCAAATAAAAAAATAAATAAAGTTTAAAAAAAAAAAAAAAAAGAAGTAATGACTGCTTGTAAGGAGTTCATGCTTCCTTCTGTGTTCCCAAGTGGACCCATGACCTTCTCCAGGCAGCCCAGGGTACTCACAGTGGACTGGCATGTCTAGTTGGAAAGACAATAGTAAGGAGGAGAAGGGGGAGGGGAGAGGAGGAGGAGGAGGAGGAGAAGGAGGAGGGAGAGGAGAAGGGGGAGGGGAGAGGAGGAGGAGGAGGAGGAGGAGGGAGAGGACCACAATGAAAGAAACAAACAGATCTTTGATCTCCTATTTTCCCCTTTAGGTCCAGTGTGTACTCTGATCTATCCTCTGGCCAAACAGGTGTTGCCCCTGAAGGCGGGCTCTAGGCTTCCACTGTGCATAGCCCAGGGAGTGTGCAGGTTTCGGTGGAGGGAGGCTGTCTGGACTAGTAACTCAGCGGAGATTCTTGGACCAGCTCACTGCTGTCCCGGAGAGACTGACTCCATAAACTCTCTTGGGATGGGGAACACTGATTTCCTTTTTAAAACCAAGTCCCAGAGGGAGAGGGTAAATCCAACCCAGGAAGGAGAGGAAAGCCCATGGCCAGTTAAAATCCTCCAGTCTCAAAGAGGCAGTTTGCCTTATGGCGAACTGAGAGATGACACCTGACATTACAGCCAGGAAAGAGGGATGACCATCTCACTCAAACCCCAAGTCCTGGAGTCAGGGCCTTTCTCTTATAATACAGCAGCTATCACCTTAATTGGCTGGTGGGTCTCTCTTCCCAGTGGAAACATATGGGGCACATGGGAATGTTTAATCCAGCTCTGGATCAGTTATTATACTGAGCCAAGCATTCCCAGGTGGCCAACGGGAAATACCCAGGAAGCCTAAAAGTCCTGTCTCCAGAGGTCAGCCTCTTAGCTACTCAACAGAGCACATGAAAAACATTTGTATATGTACAGGGTGAGGTAGAAACACCCCCACAGCAAGGCTCTAGCCACATGAGGAGGCAAAGTATGTCCCTGTTCCTCACTTCTACAAGGGGATTGCTGGGAGCAGACTATGCATAGATGAGGGGACACACCCTTTCTTCATGCAGTACCCATCCATGGCAAGGCAGCTGCCTTTCCTCACCGCACCTCCTACAGCCAACAACCTCTCCACCTGTCCCTAAGGGTTAGGGTGCTGGTGGATGGCCTCATCTCAGCTCCATGTTGGTTTGTGACCCTTTCTATAAGGACTACTCCTTGGCTGTAGTCACCAGTGCATCCTCCTTCAGTCCTGGCCCGCCTGAGAACAAAGCTCTTTGGGCCACGTAGGTACCCATTGCTGTCCTTCCTTGGTTGAGACCCTAGAGCTGGTCTTTCGTTTTCCATCTTCTGTTCTCCAGAAGCCAAACATTATGGTCCAGAACTCTCTTTGGTCCATGGGGGTCAAGCTCTCAGAACCTCTTGATTTTCTTCTTCCTGCCACCACTTCTGACTACAGAGCAACTAGACGCACCCTTGTATTTAACTACATGCCAGCTCCTCTGTATCTAGAGTCCTCCATAACTGGGTAGGAGAGAGGGTGGTCCTGGGGGAGCCCAGAGAGGGAGCTTGCTGCCTGCCAAGCCCTAGAAATGGCTCTTTTATTCTACAACCTGACTCCATCTCCCAGGTAAATGTCTTTCCTTCCCCTGACCCAGAACCTCACCTGCGTGGATACTGTTTCCCAAAGCCGTGCTGGAGAACAGGTACCAGGAGCTTTAAGGCCCCAGATGTCTGAGGGCAGTGCTCGACTCCCATACTCCCAGTCCCTGGGCAGTATTGGGCTGGCTGTTGGGAATCGGGGTCTGGGAGCAGGTGTGCCAGAACTCCCAAGCTCTGAAGCCGCCATCTGCAGTCTGAGTGAGGCCCAGCCAGGGATTAGGGGTGGATTGCTCTAGATCTCCTCCTCCCCCAGGGCCCCAGGGTGCATGGCCACTCTTTCCCATCTGGCAGGATATTATGGAGGTCTATCCAGAGGGAGGATCTCATGGTAATGAGGGACCTCTCCCCAGCCCAGTGTGTAGGAGGATGCCCTAGTGTGACTGACTTAGCTACATGCAGGAGGTGGGAAGCCCAGGAAAATATAGGGTAAGTGTTCACCCACCAAACAGGCACTGACCAGTTCCTCCCATTTCTGTGTCTAAAAATGTACCTGGTGATCAGAAACCCTCTCACAACAGCTCAGCTGCACCAACTCCTAATTCTCCCAGCAAGGGTCCCTCTCAGGATTCTCCTTTTCTATCCCTGTTCAGTGACTTAAAGCATGGTCACTTCCAACCCAGACTCCCCGCCCCCCCCAATGGCCTGGAGAAATCAGCCAGCTTCAAAAGGGAATTCCTGTCCTGAAATTGTGCCGCAAACACCCACTCTGCTCTGGACAAGATTGTGTTCCAAGAACCCACTCTGCTCCCTCCCAGTTTCAGCTTCTACTCTCCACTTCCGGTCCCCCTCCCCCCCCCCC
>PVIH01001172.1:0-101738 GCA_004025045.1 Sigmodon hispidus | reverse complement strand
GGCAGAACACCCATTCAGAGACTGCGCACTCTTGTGAGCTCCCAGAAGCACAGAGGCCTTAAATACTGAGGGTCAATATGGATCATGCTGCTGGGGCAGTCCCAAGTTCAAGAAGGTTCTAAGAGATAAGAAGGGCCCAGAGCTATCTCTAGGAACCAGTGCCAAATTTTGCAGCAAAAAATAACCGAGACCAGGAATCCCCCACCCAAGGGTCTTGGAAACTACAAACATGTGTCAGCTGATGACTTAGGGGTTTGTGAGGAGGCTGGCACATTACCTGGGTCTCCATGACTGGGACTGTCTCTGATACACAGGGTCAGGGAAAACTTTCTAAGCAGTTCTTACACACTGTTTATACTGTACTTTGACAAGTATTGTTCCTTCCGCATAAGTTATTAATATAAAATCTTGCTGTCTCTATTAAACTCTAGGAAGGAAAAGGGTAATCCTTATGGTTATCTGGGCCCCTTCCTGTAGCCAGCATGAGGCTGGTGTCCCTTGACACTGACAGCATAGAATGGCAGCTGACTATCTCATGTTGCTACCTAGGTAACAACAAGTATAGCTTGAGATTCTTACCCTCAAGATGGCCCTTCCCTGACCCTTCCTTTTGGACTTTACCAAGTTTTTTTAAATTAAAAAAACCCACTAAATTATGTATATATATATATATGTGTGTGTGTGTGTGTGTGTGTGTGTGTATTGTGTCTGTGTATGTGTGTGTGTGTCTGTGTATGTGTGGTGTGTGCTTGTGAAAGCAGGTACCTGAGGCACTGGATCCCCTAAGGGAGAGATGCACATGGTCCAGAGCTGCCTGATGGATACTAAAAACCAAGCTCATGTCTGTTGGAAGAGCAAAGTGCTCCTAGCCTCTCCAACCTCCAAGCTAAGATTTTTTTTAATTATTTTATTTTTTGAGATTATAATATTATAAAAGTTTACCCTTCATTTTCCTCTCCCCAAACCCTCCCATATAACCTTCCTTGCAAAATTGTTACATACACATGTGTATATATTTATTGGCCAAACCACTTTAGATTCATAACTTAAACATACAACACAGCATCTGTAACTGCTCACCACACTCTTACTTGTAAAGAGTTGAGTTTATATTTTCAGTCGTCCTTGTCTGTCCACTGGGAAGGGTCAGAGTATGGAAAACGACCAGGACTAAAGTCCCAGTGAATTTAGACCCATGTGATGTGAGTGGAGGTGTCAGGGCCTACCCTGGACCACCTGGGAGCTGGTTAGCTGGGGGATTGTAGCTGGCTCAGTATTCACACCAGCACAGCATACCTTCTTGCCCTAAGGCCTTAAGCTCCCCATGACTGCCTGGGAAAATCCCACATCCTCCAAGTCACTCCCTCATCCATCTCTATCTAACCTTCCCTTCCCTTTCCTGTTTCCTTTTTAAAGTTACCTTTTACTTATTTATTTTTGTGGTCAGGGGATTTATGTATGGGTACACTTGCCACAGCACATATGTGGAGGGCAGAACATATCTTGCTGGTGTTGCTTTTCTCTTTACATAACTCAGCTTATCAAACTCAGCAACAGATACCTTTGCCCACTGAACCATCTTCCTGGGCCCTAACCCTCTCATATAAACCACAACAGCAATAAAGGAGGAAGAGGGGGCTGTGGCAGTGGCTACAGGGGACCAGAGGTTGGGTGTGAGCTAAGTTTGGGGTTGTGTGTGTGTGTGTGTGGTGTCCCCCACTTTTTTTAAATTGTGGAATTGTCTCTGAATGGCAGCGCTTTCTTCCTAGACTTCCTGATCCAGAAAGGTAAGAACAGCAGAGTTTTTTGGTTAGGCCACATTGCATTAAGATGGCCATAGAGAAAACTGCCCCCTAATGGGACATTTCTACTTCACTCCTGGAGCAGCTTATCACAATGACAGACAGGAAGAGGAAAGGAAGGGACGAACTGGTAATCTCTAAGAGAAAAGGAACAAATAGTGATTCCTCTGTGATGGTGTCCTTGACCCTTTCCATAAGCAGAGACCCTGAATCTGCCAAGGTGAGCAGCAGGAAACATTAATGACCTTGTGTTTCAAGCTTGGTTCTATCGTTGCTCCAGAATTTTGGTTGAAGATATTCACAGGTACAATGAGAAGAATGTGAATAGGCCAGAGTTGAAGGAAGGTATGTTTAGAATCGGCTGCAGGGATGCTACATAAACTTGCCAGTAGCCCTGGCAGTGCATGAGAGTCAGAATGGCTGGTAGAGATCCTTACCCTGCTACCCACAAGCTATGTAGCCTGAGCAGGTATTAGTCACACTTTTTCCTAGCCACAAAGGAGTCAGGGGTATCCCTAGAGGAGCCTGCAGGATGAGGCCAAGAACCCAATGGGGCATGGAGAGAGTGTGTAAGCTGAGCCTTAGAGGCTATGCTGCTGCATCTTACTAGCTACAAACGGTACACAGGGCCCGACACACTGTATGCCGTACTAAAATAGATTGTTAGAACTGAGGCCCCCCTCACCGCTTGTGAATGTGTACACCCATACACACATCACAGTATTTGAGATGGTACTTTGGAGACTCAGCCTGGGACAGAAAAGTACTTGTTATATGAAGGGAAATTTTCAGGAGTGGCAGAAAGACCTGGAGAGAGTTGCCACAAGCACTCAGGCCAGGTTTTGGAAGGACACAAGCCACCAAGCAACTTTCCTTTTGCAAAGAAAACGTGCTGCTGAGCGAATGCCATTGCATGCACTTCCTAGTAAGTCTTGGCTATCCCTCCTGGTTACTTCTGTTATGATCTGGCTGAGGAACAGACAACACCATGGCAGGTGATCACCACTGATGTACAGGCCCAGGCAGCTGAGCGATAGCTGGGAATGTCTGGCTCCACCTTCTCCACATTGCTCCAATAAGCTCACATTATCCTTGAGGAGGAAGACTCGCGGGGGCTCAACTGTCCTTCACACCGGCTTCTTCCTCATTCAGTTTCTCTTTACATATCATACTTCCTTATCACTTGATTTTGATATCAAGCCCTTAGTCCTTTAAACTCCATTTTCCTCTGCTGTGTTCTTATCATCATTCTCTCTCTCCTGAAGAAAAATCCTATTTGATATTAGAATTGGGTATAGTTCAGTGGTATGTACGAAGCCCTGAGTTTGATCCCCTCGTACCACAAAACACAAAATAAAAACTCAATCAGCAGAGCCTACACATCATACCGAATCACTTCTCATCACTTCTCAGCCTGAGAACAGTGCTGAGAAGCAGCTAAATTTAGTACCTTAGAAGACAAGGCCGAAGAAGAAGAGGAAGAGAAAGAAGAAGGAGGAGGAGGAGGAGGAGGAGGAGGAGAAGAAGAAGAAGAAGAAATCATAATAATCCTGGCCTGCACATGTGCGGTGAACGAAGCCCCAGTGAGGGCTCCTTGAGAGGCTGGCAGCATCCCTGATGTTCACCACATCTCTGAAAACAGAGGCCAGGAAGGTCATTGCCCCACACTAACTTTCAAACCTAACCAGGTCACCATCAGGAACTGCTTTCCCCTGGGAAGACAAGAGAATGGTTGGTATTGTTCACTATGAACTGCCGCAATTAAGGCAGCTGTGGACCCAGGAGTCCACCGAGAGATACAGCCCCAGGATCTGGAGAAGCAAACAGGAGGTCAGCGAGGGGAACACCACAGCACACCGTCAGTACGTGTAGACCATGAGACCTTTCAGCTGCTTTCAGGAAGGGAGGAGGCATCTCCTCTTCCTGGGGGCCTTGGATGATCTAATGTCTAGATACTCTGGGGTGGGTGAAGGGATGATCATTCCTGGGCATGGGAACCTGGTCTGTGGAAACAGCTATATATCTAGCTCATGGTAGGCAAAACAAATTCACTCCTTTATTGTGCTCTGCTCCCTAGAGGAGGGATTACTGGGAACAGGTCCTGAAGAAAATGACCCAGAGGAAATGACATTTTCCCTCTACACAACTATTAGGACACAAAGTACCCTTTACCCGACCTCATTTGCCACAAATAATTGAGAACATTTTTTTTTTTTTTTCTAAACCAGGGGATTGGAACACAATTCTTGTAGGCTCCCGCTGACTCAAGGGCTCTGAGCTTACAAGAGCTGATAAGATTAAACAAGAAATTTGCACAAAAGCACTCTGCAAACTATAGCATGCTGTTTGAATGACTGTTGGTACCAGCATGTCCCAGAAGCATGCCCACAAGGCCACTGAGTCCCCAAGAAGTAAGGAGACAGGAGCTGGGCCCAGGTAACATTTGGGTTTGAAATTGCCTTCTCAGGAGGCAATGAAACCTTATATAATGAAGTTAATATTACAGGGCTCTTGTCTTTTCAGGGCAGGGTTCGCCTTTCCAGCTGCCCCAAGGGGGCCTCTTGATCACAGTATCGCTATGGATCTGATTTAGCTTTTGCTGAACATGCTGAATTATTCACTAGCTATGGATAGCAAGCCAGCTCTGGGGTGAGGGGAGGGGATCAGGAGATGTGTAAGGAAGAGGGAAGGTATACACTGGAAACTAGACTTGGGAGAAGCCAGAGAGGGCCTATGGAGTATCTGAGGAGCAAGAGCCACTCAGCTCTGCCTGACAACCTGTTTGTGACACCCTGACACTTGTCCCTGGAGAAAAAAGAGAGGCGGGAGAAGGCATTCCCTTAACCTCACCATTGTAGTGCAGGAGAGTGAGTCCCTGATTCTCTGAGAACCCCCAAAGGGCTGCAATGGCATGTGTACTGTACCTGTTTTATTCCAGAGCCCTCTGCTCTGCAGGGAATAAAGACAACAAGTACCAACAGCATCTAGAACAACTCAAAGGTACAGGGATCGGGTTAATGGTACTGTATTTCCATTGCCTCATCTGGCACCAAGGGACCAGGGTCACGTTTCTCACGGATGTGGCAAAGGGAAGAGCGTGCTAGGTAGCTGGGAGATGTGTGCCAACTCCCATGACCCATGCCCGCATCCCAGTGCTGGCTCCACATAGTCTGGAGCCCGATGGCAGAGCTCTGCTTACTGCTGACTGTCACCAGCTCTGGCTGGGGGCTGACACCCAAACTCTAGCACACCTTCTTAGACAGTATATAGTACAGCTGAAGGGAGAGGTAGAGAATGGAGCCTTGGCTGCAGTGCCTCCCCGTGTCTAGACTGGCATCAGCTCAGCCCCATGGGCTGTAGACGAAGAGCTCATCTCCCACAAGGCTCAGGCCTGAACTTAGCAACCAGGGCTTAGGTAACAGCCGAGATGGCTAACCCTTACACAGTATCCCCAGCAATGGAATACTCCAGAATCCAGAGCTAATCAGGAGGACAAAGTATTTCCACCCAGAGAATGTCTGTGGGGGTAGGGAGAAGGCAAAGGAAGGCTGCCTTGGAGGCTGGGGCTGGGGCAAACAATCCCAGCTTTGGTTCTGAAAGAAAACGACTGGCGCTGTTTATGACCTCTGGAGTCAAGGGCAATCTTCATTCTTTGGCCCCTGTCATGTCTAAACAAAACCCGGAACAAGGCGAAGGGTTTCGCTAGAATGTGAGAGAAAATCATACTAAAGTAGAGGTGAAGGGTTTCGCTAGAATGTGAGAGAAAATCATACTAAAGTTGATTTTGGCTCCTCAGGCATGACAGGGTGTAGAGAAGCAGCCGGGGGCTCAGGGTTTGCTGGACAGGAGAGCAGTGCTTTGAGGCAAAGCAGAACCTTGGTTTGCGGAGTGCCTGCAGACACACACCACACAGTCTCGGAAGGGTTCTCCAGGGAGTAGAGCAGGTCCCTCTCGCTTTTCCTCTGTGCAAGGGGGCCTCCCTCAGAGAAGAAAAGAGGGAAAGAGGAGAGGAGATGAGGACACCAAGGCTGTCCTCAGAAACCTGGGTGACCGACCATGTGAGTGGCTGTACCACTTGGAAGGTGGCAGTACTATATGGGAAGTATTTGTGTGAATAAGCTGAACTGGAGTGTTCCTAGAGCAGACTCACTATAGCCCCTGTATAGCCAAGCCTAGGACAGCAGGGGCCTCATGGGTGAGTAGTCTCTGGGCCCCCAATGCCTAGGGGACATGTTTGGATATCTCTCTCAGCAGGCAGCCACGCCCACCACTGAGCCAGCAGACTGCTAGACATAAATAAACCAAGGCCCCTGGGTGGCTGCCAAAACTTCAGTCTTCTTGACAAGAGCTGGGGCTAAGGTTGAGGGATGGGCCCACCCTCACCATCCTGGAAGTAAACAGGGAACTTATTTACATGGGGTAGGGAAATTTTGCTGTTGGATAAATCTGGTGGAAAGTGCACAGGATGTCCTTAATCTGCCCTGGGCTGGAAGATGAGCTGCCTTCTCTTCCACCATCTGGCATTCGAGATAACACTTCCAAGTTAGTAAACTGTCCAGGCAGGACAGAATCTCACCCCCCTCACCATGGAATGACTGGAGAACCTGCTCCCTCACCCCAACCTACCCCAGGGACGGCGGGGAAGAGTTCACTGGCCATGGGAATTTCTCAAGGCTGCACACCCTGGCCTTCATGGCTCCTCAGTCACACAGGACAGGAGGAAGGTAGGACCAGGCCAAGGTCAGAATCTAGCCACACAGCTGGCTCCTCCCGCCAGCCTCTAGCCTTGTACTGGTCCAGGATGGGCAAAGCTGAGTAGGAAGTATGGAGACAGCCCAGGAGAGGAGAGGTTCTGAGGGGTGCCCAATCAGACATAAAGAGAAGAAACCAAAGGATGGGAAGCCTCTGACCCCACATTTTTCAAGAGCTGCTTTGGAAAAGAGGAAAAAGGAAATGAGAGAAAGGGAGGGTGGGAAACATGCTCCTATACTTTCTGAGAAGCCAAAAGAGTCCTGAGCGTGCTAGTGGCTTCCTGTCCGTGCCCCCGGGCCTATTTCCAGAGGTTAGGGCCACACACAATGCTACCTTCATTGTTCACTTGTGATGCTCCAGTACAATGACAAATGGTTTTCCCCTACTTGACAGATGTAAGACCTTTCTCAGTGTCACACACATAATGGAAAGCAGAAGGGTGGGGTAAGGGGCATAGTTTTGTTTTGTTTTTTTTTTTTTTAAACTTTATTTATTTATTTATTTGCCTTGGTGTTTGCCTGGAACTGGAACTACAGACAGTTGTTAGCTGCCATGTGGGTGCTGGGAATCGAACCCGGGTCCTCTGGAAGAGCAGACAGTGCTCTTAACCGCTGAGCCATCTCTCCAGCCCCCATAGTTTTGTTTTAATAGGGAAATAACTAAAGGCAGAGCTTGGATAGCTGATTTGGGAGGTGGGTCAGCTCTCACTATCAGGACTACATTGCTGTTCTGGGAGCCTCCATCTGTCTCTGCCACTCCCTGCTCCTTCAAGGAAGGTCTCTAGATCCCCTGCATTCCCTGAGTGGTGCTGTGTGAGCTTCTGCAGGGCCAGTCAGGAACCCTAGCTGCCTTGGGATGTTTTGGTAACTCAAGCCCTCCTACCAGGGTGCCCTGGTCTCAGAGCCAGCTGATGACCTGCAAACAATGGTGAAGGGTGTGGGGAGTGGGGGAGGCCAGTGAATTAAAAATAGATGCTAGTAATCGCCAGGGAGCCTGCAAGAGAGCATGTGGGCTGTGTTTACTAGAGAGAAGAATACTTCCTATTCATATCCAGACCAAGAGAATGGAACCACTCGCTTCTCATAGTAGCCAATGGCCTCGGGGTCTGGAGAGTCAGATGATGGGTTGGTTCTCAGGCTTTAAGGTGGCTAGAAGAACCCTCTTCCAAGGACAGGGAGGCATTTCTCTCCCGCCCAGACCCTCAGGGCCACACCCATCTCTAGAGGGACAATTCCAGGTCTGGAAAGTCTATACCTTAGGAAGAAACAGTGCCTCTTTGCCAGGACCCAGCTGGGCGCCCTGAACAAGCAGTCCCTCCCTTCCTGGAGAACTCAGTATTCACTTAGGAAATGGAAATAATGACATCTGCTTTGCCAACTTCACTGTTTGCTGTGAAGGTGGACCAGGTAAACAGTGACAAAGCCGAAAATTCCAAATAAGAAGCTGGGCATAGTGGCACCCACCTTTAATCCCAGAACGTGGGAGGCAGAGGCAGGTGGATCGCTAGGAGCTCAAGGCTAACCTGGTCTACATATCGAGTTCCAGGCCAGCCAAGGCTACACAGTGAGACCCTGCCTAAAAGTAATTGATTAATTAAACAAAAGTTAAGGGAAAAAAAGAACAGGGAAGAGGGGCCTGGAGAGATGGCTCAGTGGTTAAGAGCACTGTCTGCTCTTCCAGAGGACCTGGGTTCAATTCCCAGCACCTACATGGCAGCAAATAACAACCAACCATTTCCCCAGTGACCCCAGTGAGGTCACTCAATGCTCTGGGGTTGGCCCCCATACACAGCAAGAAGAAACTCTCTCCTCCCACACACCATCCAGACTCCGCATCAAGATAAACAATGGGGTGGAAAAAGCCCCTAGAAAGCTGTCCTGCCCAGGGTACCCCAGGTCCCTGAATTCCCAAGCAACAGTCACAAACAGGTTTCTGAAGGTGCCTACTGCCCACCTACGTCTGTCTTCCCAGACAGCTGGAGAACTCTAGGGGAACCACAATTAACTGGAGGTCTTAACCCCCCACCCCCAAACCCAAACCTCTCATGGAAAAGGACATTTCTAAATAAAATTTTTAAACATACTCACTGACTCACCCATGAGAGGTGGGCCCGGTTGTTGCTGTACATACAGAGCTTTCTCATGAAGGACCGAGCAACCTAGATGCAGCTGCTGGGTCCCCCACCCTTTCAGTCAAGTGCACCCAGCCCTCCCTTCTCAGCGTACACTTCTCCCAGCAGAAGCCAGGCTTGCAAATGCAGTCCCATCGTTTTGAAAACACTATCTATATGCTGACACCTCCCAAATTTATGCCTCCAGGTTGGATCTCTCCCCAGGACTCCAGACTTGTACATCCCACTGCTTATTTGGCATTTCTACAGGGGTGTTTAATAGCCGCCTCAGACTTAACACAGCCAAAAACCCAGCTCTGCCTGCCTCTCACCAAAGGAATAGCTGTTCAATTTGCCATCTTCCTTACTGTTCAGCTCACAGAAATGTCTTTTGTCCTGCAGCGGGGCCTCAAACCATGAGCCATCTTTGACTTCTGGTCTGTCAGGCTCCATATCCAATCCATCAGAAACCCTTGGCCTTAACATCTGAAGCAAATCGAGAGTCCAGCCAACATCCTTTCCACCCACCACCACCCTGCTCCAACCATCAGTTCCTCTGAACCATGCATCAGCTTTCTACCAGTCACCTGGCTCAACCCTGTCAGTTCTCACAGGGCAGCACCGGTAATCTTATATTACTATATTACTAGTAATCTTATACAATCTAATAATAATATTATATTGCTAGTAGTAGTAGTAGTAATCTCTAGTAACCTCCATCACTTGAAGAAAAAGAGAGGGGCTGGAGAGATGGCTCAGCGGTTGAGAGCACCGTCTGCTCTTCCAGAGGACCCGGGTTCGATTCCCAGCACCCACATGGCAGCTAACAACTGTCTGTAGTTCCAGTTCCAGGCAAACACCAAGGCAAATAAATAAATAAAGTTTAAAAAAAAAAGAAAAGAAAAAGAAAAAGAGAAAGAGAAAGAAATCAAAAGTCATTTTTGTTGCATACTGGTCTCAGTTCAGTCTGTGGTGTTCCCTGTCCCTCCCTAGCCTGGCCTGTCCCTGATTTGATTGTGTGTGTTCCCCACTTTGCTATTTCCACTCCATATCCACACTGTTCACCTGTCACATTGTCAGGGAGGCTTTTCTGACCAACCTGTCAAAATAGCATGCCACATTCTCTGCCTTCGTGATCTGCCTCTGTTTTGCTTCTCAGCACTGTACTACATTGAACAGTCATTTGGTGGTTATCTCCTCCCACTAGGGTGGGTGATGTGCTGCTGCAGGAACATTTTTCCCATTCACTGAATTGTCCTTACTGCCTAGAATAGTGCTCAGCACTCAGTAGATGCTCAATAAACGTTGCCAAATAAAGGGGACAGCATGAAGGTGTAGGTGATAGAAGGGAGGGGGCATCTGCTGACTTATGGCTGCCTGCTGAGGCTCTGCTATGGACAGGTGGTGCAGAACCATGGGTGAAAAGTCCTTTTTCTTGAAGAAATGTAGGACCAGTGTTACATGTAGAACATAGGAAATAGCTGAACAGCTCATGGTCAGAAACTGTTGCAAAGGCACCCCTGGGTGTAATAATTCTGCCAAAGCAAAACCTTGGGTCAGACGAGTTGGTGGCTGAGCCCCATCACTAATTACCAGTGCCAGCTACATATATAGGGCAGTTTGGCATGGTTAGAAGAGCCTGGGGTTAGGAAATCCAGGATCTATCACAACAATGCTACGGGTTTTGAGTCCTGAGGTTTTAACAAGTCTTTGGATATATTTTTTTTTTTTAAACTTTATTTATTTATTATTTATTTATTTATTTGCCTTGGTGTTTGCCTGGAACTGGAACTACAGACAGTTGTTAGCTGCCATGTGGGTGCTGGGAATCGAACCCGGGTCCTCTGGAAGAGCAGAGGGTGCTCTTAACCGCTGAGCCATCTCTCCAGCCCCCTGGATATATTTTTTTTAATCCCAAGACTTGGGCTCTTATAATCTGGCTCACCAGGATTGGGGAAACATTTTAATGAACTCACAAAAAGATGTCTATACTGGAAGAACATCAAGGCAAACCTGAGCTACTTCTACCCAGTGCCAGGCAGGCACCATGGCTGAGTGCAATAACTTTCAAATATTTCTAAAAGTCAAGATGCACAGAAGCCATGGTCAATGGTAGAAAGTTCTGGATCTTGTAGGGACTTGAATCCAGAGTAGAAACAACTTGATAGCAGAGTGGTCTGGGAACCTTGACGCTAGAGAACCCCCTAGCCCTCTTCCTCCTAAAGAGAACTCCACAGTTACCCACCATTTCTCCTGCTCTCCTCTTTTTCTATGGTGCCCATCCTCTGTCCTCCATCCTACACAGGCAGGTACGTGTCCATCAGTAGACTGTCCCTGCAACACCTCTCCTCAGGCCAGCCCTTTCTCCCATAGCTCCTGTGCTCTAGAACAAGGACCACCCACTCCCTCAAGCCCCCATAGGCAAACTTGCCCTCAGCTTTGCGGTCCTGCTGTAACAATTTTCCCTTCTGCCCTCACACATCAGGATGCCTTTATCTCTCTCTGACCTCAACCATCATTCCCCAAGCAAAGCCCGTGTGCCTAGCTTCCCCTCTATCGAGTGAGTTAACTAACCTCTGAGATCTTTTTTTTTTTTTTTTTTTTTTTTTTAAACACTTTTATTTATTTGCCTTGGTGTTTGCCTGGAACTGGAACTACAGACAGTTGTTAGCTGCCATGTGGGTGCTGGGAATTGAACTCAGGTCCTCTGGAAGAGCAGATGGTGCTCTTAACCACTGAGCCATCTCTCCAGCCCCAACCTCTGAGATCTTGACACATCAAATTAAATCTCTCTCCATTGCTTTCTTAGCCTTAGATTCCATTTAATAACATATCAAATCCTCATCCTCTTCCTCTTCTGTTTTTTTCAAGACAGGGTTTCTCTGTGTAGCTGAACCTAGAACTTGCTCTGAAGACCAGACTGGCCTCAAATTCACAAAGATCTGCCCATCTCTGCTACCCAAGTGCTGGAATTAAAGGTGTGTGCCACCACTGCCTGGCCTTTTTTCTTCTTCTAAGGATCAGGCTAGGGCCTTGAATGTGCTAACATACTCTATAACTGAACTCTCTGCCTAGTCCTTGTTTTATTGAAAGCCTCACTATGTGACTCAGGTTGATCTTGAACTCACAGTCCTCCTGCCTTAGCTCCATAGCACTGGAATTATTGGTGTGTACAACCACATGCAACCAAGTTCCTAATTCTTAAACCCCAACGGCATCTCTGTCTCCACCTCCTCTTTATTCTTTCTCAGTGTGCTTCCTCCCGAACTCCCTCAACCCCCATCTCCTATGCCCCACCCCATCCCTTTCCTCACCTCCTTCTCTGCAAGCCAAGATGTCACGCCAGCCCTCTAATCCCAAACCCTCTGCCATCTTTGACCTTTCAACATGCCTCCCATCAGTCCTTCAGCTCTGACTTTTCTTCGGTTGATGGAGACCACTAGAGGGAAAATGAGTCACAGCTCCAGAGCCTTGGAAGGGCACCCAGGTGTGTGTGTGGGAGCAAACCCGCAGAGAGACACTGTTAAGGTAGGAAGAACAAGGCAAGAAGGGGAAAAAAACCCTAATGTGGCAAAGGCAGCATTCAAGAGCTGGCTGCCTGTCCCTTCTGTATCAGTGAGATTCGGCTTCAGCCTTCTCTTCACTTGAAATTCCCCTTTGAGGGGACTTCAGACTCAATGCTGTTTTCATCCAGATCCCACTGGGCCTGTAACAGGACAGCCCCTTTCCTGGACCTTGCTTCTTCTCCCCTGATTCAACCACAAAGAGTGCCACTAAGCTAAACCAGGAGTTCCTATCTCCTTGTTCATTCCCATAGCATCCTCCTCAGTCAGGGCTCCTGCTTCTGGTTCCCCAGTATATCCCAAATGCTTCTCTGTTACACCCTCATGGCTGCAGCTGGTGCAATACCTTCAAAGACAGTTTCCCTGGCTCCTTTTCTCTCCCTCTTTCTAACCTACTACCTGCTGTCCCAATGAGCTCTGCACTCACTTCTCTGCCTAACAGCCTCCCTTGACTTGACTCCCAGACTGGACTTAGCCGGACCCTCTATACACTGGCCTCTGCTTCCCTGAGTCTCCAAAAGCAGAAGCACCTGCCACCAGCTCCCTTGCTTTGCTGCCTATTAACCCTCCCTCCACCCTTCTCCACTTAATTTAATAGTTTCTTCCAGAAAGTCTTGGCCGAGGCCTATCCTCGCTCACTGCCCACTCTGTTTCCCACAGCATCCATCAGTCTTTACCACTCATTCATGACGCCGGGCAGCATAAGAACAGCAACACTGGTTTGTTCCACCCAATAAGCACTCAGTAAAGATTTGTTAGATACATAAACCAATGAGTTGGTTTAAGGAGTGCCAAATAACACTTCTGTTCTGGTTGGTAATAATTACAGTAAAGATACTGTGCCAGGTTCCAGGTCAAGATGTTCTATGTGAGCTCATTACTCTCATCTCGTTTTCAATTGGTGATGCAGGGAAGCAAAGAGATTAAGTGGCCAGTTAATGCTGCTAATAAGAGAGATAACCAGGTCCCTGACTCTTCAAAGTATATTTAAAAAAAAAAAAACCAAAAATGCTATCAAACATTCTGAGCAAACAACCATTTAAAAAAAATCCTCTAAATAAACAAAAATTAACCTCTTGTGTTTGGATTGGTCATACCCTGACTTCTCAGCCAGGACAGATAATGTGCTAGCAGGTGTCAGCACTGCCCTGTAGGGCATCGGTTTAGCCGCAGAGGTTCTTTCGAAGCCCTCTTTCTGCCTCGACTTACCTTGTCCCCAATGCCGTCAGCTTCCTCAGCCAGGAGGTACGCATTGCTGCCTTCAGCTAGAAGCAAGGCTGTGTCGGTGGTAGAAGAGGAGCGGGGTCGGCCCTGGTGCTGGTGCAGGATGGCTGCTAGGCTGCTGTCCTGGGGGGCCTTACGAAGCAGGTGAGGACTGCCGCGCTGTGGCTCCAGAGAGCTGCTCTTGGCACGTCGGCTCCTGCTACTTCCACTGCTGTGCAGGCTGGCTCCCCGTTTGATGGAGGGCCTGGAACGGATCTGTTGTAACACCCGGTTGAAAGCAGTGGGTCGGGCAGGCAGGTCGTGCAGGGATACCGCATAGGAGACGCGGTGCATCTCCGGGGAGCGTTCCTTCTCATCTGGGGAGTCCTGATCGGATAGGCCCTGCTGTTGATGCTGTTGCTGGGCCTCCTGAGATGCCTGGTGCTCCCTCTCCCGTGACCTGCGGCGGCTGTGAAACAGGTGCTTCAGGCCGTGGCCAAACATGGAGCCCTCTGAGAGCTGCTGGATTTTCTTAAGAGGGAGAGAAACGAAAAGCCCTGGTCAATGGAAAGCTCCAGGATGCCTGGTCAGTTGGGGTTGAAGGTGGGTCTATTCTTAGGAGATCAGAGCAGCTAGTACAGACTTCTGAATGCTGGGATCCCTATGTGTAGCCTGCCATGCCTACAAGGTCATCTCCCCTTCAGTTCCTAAAGTAACAGGATGTTCTCAGACTGGAGCCTGGAGCTTAGTAGCACACAAGGCACTCCTGTATCCTCAACTGGTCTCCCCAGGTCCATCACCTCCCTTCTTCCAAATTAGACTGGCCTTCAAGCTGCCTTGGAGCATTGAGACCACCAAACATCCATTCCTAAAGAGGAATGTCTCATTGTGACATTCCTTGGAAAAGGCAGGGCCATCTAATCAGGTTATAGCATGGAAGCAGGCTCTGCTAATTGTGTGGCCAGCACTTTTCTTTCTCACCAGCCACACTGCAAGGTGTTAATGTACCTTGCTGGAACTTACTGCTTTGGCACATTTGCCTGTAGCTATGGTTTCTGAAACACCTTTGCTTTCGTGATAAAGGCACTGGTCCTTCCTAGTTTGCCCATCTGGAATGCGAAAATAGTATCTGCGGATGCAGTAGCCATCCTGTAACCATGAGGTGACAGCCAATGATGGCGGACCAACCCAGCCAAGAAAGCAGTCTATAAAAGCTACCTCTGTCTTACATGACTATTACCATCTTCTGTTATTTGCAGCCAGTTAAGTTCTGACGTAGCTGACAATGAAATCAACGTGCCTTTTCTGAGCCCAGAGTATCTACAGCAGAAATAGCTGTTCAGAGAAGGGGATTTATTCCCCCTCAGACTAGAACCAAGCTAAAGCCTTGGATTCTGATGCCGCCCTGCTGCAGGACTGCCCTCAGCTGTTTCCCCACAGCACTGCCCAGGATAAATGGCTGGTGGATGGGCTGCCAGGGTAACTACAGGCAGCTTCCTTATGAGGAGATGGCTTATGCCTGCAGTCTATGTCCTCCACAGAGCTCCAGAGCTTCTGGAGGATGGGTGAGACTCAGAAGACCAGGGAAACAGCCAAGTCACCTGGGGCTCAGGAGCCACAGCAGGGTTTTCTCTCTCTGTCAACATCCTATAGCTTCACAAAGCAACCTCCATCATTAGAAAACGATTTAAACACTTCAAAAAAAATTTACACATACTAGTTTCTTCCTTATTTTCTTCTAGAAACAAACAAAGCAAAGGTTAGACCGAGAAGAAATTAGTAAAGCATGCCTTCAGCTTTTGAGTGGCTGCCCAGTCAGTGCTGCTCAGCATCACTGCCTATGCTAGCTGCACCCACTCCTGTGTGACTACAAGACCTGTACTTGCCCAAAAGGGAAGGATCCCTGATGCCTGCCACCTCACAGACCATATTTGCCCATCCTCACACCCCTTCAGGAGCTAAGTTTGGAGCTCTGGA
The DNA here is from genome assembly GCA_004025045.1 of Sigmodon hispidus. Taxonomy (NCBI): domain Eukaryota; kingdom Metazoa; phylum Chordata; class Mammalia; order Rodentia; family Cricetidae; genus Sigmodon; species Sigmodon hispidus. Next base: position 86,331 of record PVIH01001172.1, on the reverse strand, counting down.
GGTATATTCTCTCCTGCATAATCTCATTGTTTCTCCAGACACCCACAAAAGCAACAACCACACGCTTGTACTTACACATAGGGAAATTATTCCTTCACAAGAACTGAGGTTAGGAGCAGCCCTAGAATATGCCAGGCGCTCCCAAGTTGCCTTCTCTTCAGGAATGAGAAAGGCAGTACCCCAAGCCCACTCGAATCTATACTGGGTCAGAACCAAGATGTCCAAGGCAGAGTGGATAGTAGCATACAGGTGCCATAAACTCAGAATAAGCCAGATCCTGGACCTCCTGACTACAGTTGGTACCCACCCTCTTCCTCACATGGTCAGGCCCAACTTGACACAAGATTTTCCATAAGGCACCCCAGATGGGGCCTCCTGGCCCTGGTCTTTGCCCAACTGTTTTTGTTAAATATACTACATTCTCTGAACTTAAAATTCTATTCTGGGCCCTCCCCCCACACCCCATTCCCAACTTCTTTCTCCTACACAGAAGCCCCTCTTTTTTACTCACTCAGAGAGACAGTGTTTCTCCTAAAAGACTTTAGTTGAGGTCGTTGGTACACAGCCATGGGAATGGTGGGCTATGGAGAATCTCAACCACCCATTAGCCATAGCATGTTGAGCCTGACAATTCTTGTCTACTTTTCTTTCAAAACTATACAAACTTATGATGCTAATCTAACCTGATGACTAGTCTTATTAAGGAGCTAAACACTGACAGATCATAGTAGCCACATCTCATTTTGCAGATGGAAAAACTAAGGCACATCATAGTTAGGTAGCTTCATCCTAATCAAAAAGATGAGCCTCTGATTTCTAGTCTAATTTACCGGCCCATGCCTGACATGAGGCCACAGTAGTTGTGCTGATGTCTCTTTTTTTTTTTTTTTTTAAAAAAAAAAAAAAAAAAAACTTTATTTATTTATTTGCCTTGGTGTTTGCCTGGAACTGGAACTACAGACAGTTGTTAGCTGCCATGTGGGTGCTGGGAATCGAACCCTGGTCCTCTGGAAGAGCAGTCGGTGCTCTCAACCGCTGAGCCATCTCTCCAGCCCCGTGCTGAGGTCTCTTAGGATGATACCTTAGGGAGAAATCTCAGGGTTGGGGGAGGCCACTGAACTGTATGGAGGTCTGCTCAGGCCTCATCGTAAGACCAGGGCAAGCCTCTACCCACATTTCTCAACATCAGGACTTCATTTCTCCACTCCCCAGCTGCTCTGCAGGTAAAGGATCTTCCCACCAGCAGTACCTAGGGACTCTGTTTAAAAAAAGTCAACGGTAGATATGCAGGGAAAGAATAAAAAGAAATTAAGAAACAATGTAGGGTGAGGGGAGTAAGAAGCAAGAATAGCAGGCAGGGTGACACACAGGCCAGCTGCTTCTACCTGTGGGTGTCTGGAAGATGGTTAAGGGTTCTGACATAATATGATGAGGAGGGATAAAAAATCAGCACATATACACACCCAGCCCCAAGTTAAGTTTCAGAACTGAGGAAAACCATGGCGACTAGCTCATGGGAACTTAGCCACCAACGCAGTAGAAAGCACCACCTGCTCTGATTAACAGGTTCCAGCTTCTAAATGTCACTAGCTTTCCACAGTGACTTTTGCTTTCCTCCAGCTGCCAAAAGTCACGATGATGGCCAGACAAAACCATGTGTCGGGAAGAGAGAGCTGTGAGGCCTAAGAGTCAGGGATGGGCGGGACCCAAGCTCCCTCCAAGAGGAGGGGCCACACCTGGGGAGGGCAGTGAGGGAGTTATACTGTCTCTTCCCTGGAACTATCTTCAAGAGTAGGGAGGACCCGAGTTCGGGTTCCCTGGGCAGCACTGTGCTCTCAGGAAGAACGGTGCTCTTTCCTGAGAACCCCGTGGTTTCTGAACAGCAGGTTTCAGCTGTTCTTCCTGGGTGTGGGCCCAACAAAGGGAAGTTTGCTCCGGATTCTGCAAAGACAGCTTCAAGAAGTCAAAAGGAAAAGGCTTCAGGGTGCAGTATCCTTGGAACTGTTTGGCTAAAAGACACGGACCTAAAGCAGTTTCCAATTCCTACAGGTCCTCCTGTTCTCAACAATCCCGGAATTGCTGAAAGGGTCTCAGGAAGGCACAATTAACCAGGAGCTAACGTTCTCCAGGTCGCTACTGTTTAGCCTTTCTCTGCTAGGTCTGAAATTCCCTCTGCCCCATCACAGATACTGCTGTGAGGATTCAGGAGGCGCCTGGGTCACCCTGAGCCTTTATAAGCCTAGGTCGCCAACGTTTCCTCTATTTATAGGGTCTCTATGGAAACAGGGCCAGCGCTAGAGAACAAGTCACTGAGAAAACCCACAGAAACTGTGGATTTTCTGGGGGGGGGATTATGATCTCCACTGTCCCCATGTCCCCTGGAGAAGCAGCCAAGGAAGCAGGGGAAGGCCTATCACCCCAGGCTTCCTGCCGCTGACCACAGAGTGATGGAGAGGCAGCAGCTACTGGTTCTCAGCCTGCTTGGAGTTTCTATCCGGAACACAGTGAGTGATGCAAGGATTCTGGATTCATTGTTCTTCCCCAGGATCAGTTCACATTCCAAACAACAAAACAAAGCAGAGCTTACTTAACTCAGGAGCAGATGAGTCTGAGACCAACCCCCATTTAAGTTCTTGTGCCTTTTTTCTTTTTCTTAGAAGTCTGGCTGAAGCTTAGAGCGGTCAGCTGGGAAAGGTCACCTCATCCACTGGGGTCTCCGGACAGAGCCAACTCATGCACCCCAGCAAAGGAGATTTTTATTAAAGTTGCCACTGCAATTCACCTTTGCCTCCCCACATTGTGGCCGTCCCTGTCCCTTTTTCTGCCTCCCCATAAAGCCTTCTCTGGTCCCTCTATTGTGAACCCATGAGGACTCATTATCTGCACCACTCATATTGCAATTAATCATGTGCTGTCTTGCGACTTCACCTCTAGTGCTTGCTCCAAGGGCTTCTTCAACTTTGCACCCACCAGTTTGCAGAATCTTAGACAAGATGAGTGACTGCCGAGCAGCAGCTATCTCACCCAGTACCTGGCAGAAACCCCAGTGCAAACAATGGCCATTACAATTTATTTATTTTTCCCAAGCCTACAAAACTATCCTAAAAAGTTATGTAATCTTTCGAGAACTACCTTTTCCAAGGGCATATATATTTTCCAAAAATTTAAAATGCTCAGTTGAGCAGTTTTTGCTTGTGCCTAACCCAGATCTCTCCTGCTATGGCTTGAACCCCTGGCTCCATTTATCACTTTAGTAATTTGCCAAGAATGTGTTGTCTTGGCAGGAGAATGACCTCACTGTTCCCACAAGTGGCTCAGGGAGGGTTTGCCGGGGACTCATACCCTTGCAGCCAGCTTCATTTTCTACAGTGGATATATCACTTAGCTAACTTAGTAGGAATGAGGAAACCTTTGGTAGTTTGACTTGAGAAGGCAAACCCAAAACCTGCATTCCCCTTTCCTGCAGCAGATTTGTTTAACTTCTTAATCCAGGTGAGAGACTCCTGTGTTTGGCAGACAAGTGGACTCTTCTTTATGGACTCGTTTAGCCCGGGCCTCGGTCCAAAGGTGCATCATCCTAGTTGATGGGGATTTCCAAAGCCGAAGCCAAGTATCATGATTCTGGGATGGCACTAAGACCACCAGCCACATCCCAAGGACCTGTGGAGCCTTCCCCTATCCATAGTATCATTTAACCTCACCTCTGAATTCATAACTTGCTGGATGTTTCAACCCCTTACAGAGAAAGGCATTTTTAATGGGATCAGCAGCTAAGCCACAACTGGATACACAAAGAAGAAGCACGTTCTGTAAACTCTGAATTGCAACTAGGGCAGCTGGGAGCGAACCTAGAACCCAGTATGCGGCAGGAGAACAGAGAACTCCATTCCCTACTGCTTTCCTGCCGGCCCTGGTTCCTCCTGAGCCTACACATAGGGCTGCTCTGAATACTTATGCAGGCTTGAGAAGTGGGGGGTGGTCCTGGCCCTGGGGATCCTCTGTCCTCATAAGGTTTAGATGAATCAAAACTAGCAGCTTTGGCATTCCTCAGAGCTCTCTGGTCCCTGGCACTGACAGGGAAAAGGTACAGGGTAAAGACTATCCTGAGTTCTCGATTCCTATCATCTTATTAGTCTGGCTGGAAAGTCTCCTGTTTGTTTACACTGCCCTTTCTTTCTTTTTTTTTTTTTTTTTAAAAAAAAAAAACTTTATTATTTATTTATTTGCCTTGGTGTTTTGCCTGGAACTGGAACTACAGACAGTTGTTAGCTGCCATGTGGGTGCTGGGAATCGAACCCGGGTCCTCTGGAAGAGCAGAGGGTGCTCTTAACCGCTGAGCCATCTGTCCAGCCCCTACACTGCCCTTTCTTTAACACTCTGATCTAAAGCCATCTCCTCCCCAAGCACCGCTCTTCTGCCTAGTCCATGTTTCAGATTCCACTGCATGGTGCTCCAAGCACACTGCCCCAAGGTCCTGGGGATTTTTCTTGCAACTGTTTCACCCTGGGGGACCTGGCGGATCACTTGAAAATGAAAGCATTGCCTTGCTGGAGAAAGTTTTCTTTTCTTGGGTTAGGCCTCCCTCAAGCCTGATTCTCTCATGAAATCTACCTCAGGGGTTCAGGTCCCATAGACTGCAGATCTTCAAGCCTGAGCATACCATTTCTAAAGGACAGTAGGACTCCAGGATACATGCAAGGTCTCAGATAGCCAAACTCTACAGTCACCGAATCATTCAAAAGTCCCAGGATATACACGTCTTCATAACCTCCCCCCATAAAAAATAGCTAGTCTTCTCCTAGCTGATTTAAAGACCAATACCACAAATTTTAACCAACCCCTGGCTTTTAAAAATAAAACAAAAGAACAGGAGTACAGAGGCTTGGGAATTCCAATATAGTTTTTTTTGTTTTGTTTTTCGAGTTGGGTAGTGAATAGAGACCTGTCTATTTTTGCTTTTATTAAACTTTATACATGTCTCTCTGTGGACACTTTTATATGCATGTCCCATTTCATTGTTTATAATAAAATTTTTCCCCTTTGAAAGTGTCCAGTATCTATGAGCTGCACAAATCTACCCTCTTGCCAATGGACCGATGAACAAGAAAGGATCGCAAACCATTCACAGGGCACCTAAGCACCTCTGAGCACCCATATAGGAGAATCACCTAGGAATTTTTTCGTCGTGAATTTCCCTTGGTGTTTTGTTGTCTTCTCAGTAGGAAGGGAGAACAGAGTATGATGTGAACAGACGAACACGATCTGAACCATCCCAAAGAAGTCTTGAGTCAAACAAAAGTGCTTAAAACAGACAGGAACATGTGGAGAAGAGAGAATGACCTGATGTGGTGGGAGGGGGAAGGGACCTTGAATAAGGATTTACAAGGGAAAAAAAAAAAACAAAAAAAAACAGGGGCTGGAGAGATGGCTCAGCGGTTGAGAGCACCGACTGCTCTTCCAGAGGACCCGGGTTCGATTCCCAGCACCCACATGGCAGCTAACAACTGTCTGTAGTTCCAGTTCCAGGCAGAACACCAAGGCAAATAAATAAAGTTTAAAAAAAAAAAAAAAAAAACAGACAGGAACATGGAGTGGTGAGACCCCCCCCCCTTTCAGGGAATAGCCATGATACTGCTCAGAAATCCCAGGGGGGAAATCCGGCTTTTATAGGGAGATGGAGCCTCTCTGGGAACTTTCCCTGGCCAGCATCCCAGGTTTTTCCTCTTAGGAAGAGCTCTGTCCCTGAACTGAGTAATGGGTTGGAATGGTGGGAGGTGGACAATGCCTTTTCCCAACCTCAGGCCTCTCCAGTGTTCAGGACAGAACCAAACACTTGGCTCAGCCATTCACCCAGGTTCCAACTACCAGCTGTGTTCTGAACAGGAGGTCTGTCTACAGTTCTCCCAAGCTCCTCCCCACACCCTTCACACTGCAGCCAGACTCCTTGCTGGAGAATTTTAGTTACACTTTTGGTCAGACAGCTGACTCTGTGTCAAGCTACCCCAGCATCTCTCCTCAACAAGCAGGGATGGCTTTAGATCCGGAGCTAGCAGCAAAGCGTGGAACCATGAGAGCCAATAACATAAGCTTGGGTGGTTAGACAGGAATCTATGCTAAACTGTCACGCTCTCCTTACATACTGTCTGCTGAGATCTCCCCTGGAGGATTCATGCTTATGTGAAGTTGTGGCAAGCCTCAGAAGTGTTTACACAAGCCTCCAGTGGGGCCAGGCCCATTTGCAGGTTGCTTTTCTGTTACAGTTACGGTTTGAAAATTGCTACTATGTAGCTATTCCTCCCCTCCAACTCCCCCATCAGCCTTACCCGCTCCATAATCACAGATCCCAGGCTAGCATGCTCAAGACTCTAGATATGACCTCAGGATGTCCACCCCACCTCAACACAAAATAAACTGAGAAATGTACAATGCACAATATAATGTTCCTTAAAGGACATAATAGAAGCCCCTGACATTGCTGGCCATCACTAGCATTGCTCAGATGCTTCTAGAAATGATTGAATTTTCTACTTTCTCTCCTACTGTAGAGGTGCTTTAGACAGAGCGTTCCACGCTTTTGCTCCTTGCTCAAGATGATTTCCTCCATGGCACTCTATTAGTCACAATGCCTGGAGCTGTCACAAGGAAATAAAAAGTGCCTGTCTCCAAGTTCAAAATGAAAGCAAAAGCAAGCCAGAACTGCTGGATAGCATCAACTAAACACAGGCACAGAACAAACAGTATTAAAAACTAAAAAGTAAACATGTCCCTTTTGGTACCACCATCAAATTTAGAACAAGTCAACTTCTACCGGCTTCTAAGAGACAGTGATGAAATTTTTCCACTAAACTGTCAGCTGCCAACAACTTGTCCAGCACTGGAAAACAAAGTTTGGCCACACGCCAGTATCTCTTGTTCCTTTCCTCTGAAAAGTTAAGTGACATGCCAAACTGGTGGCCCCTAAGTCACATCTGGTAGAGAAGTCTCTGTCCTGCAGTAAACATGTTGTTGTGAAGAAGCAGACAGAGATAAACAGACGGCAGCTCTCTGCCTCCCTGGGCCTGCCTGAGCTGCAGTCCACGTGTTTGCCTTGTTTGGGTCCATACTGCTGAGTTGGGTGTCAGCGGGGTGTGGGGGGAGGTGAGGGTCCTCAATTCTCAATTCTCCTTTGGGACAGTTCCACAGTTAATGTGTTGCAGTCAAGGGCAGAGCTGTTTCTCTATCTGTTCCTGATCAAAATGAGTGTCACCAAAAAAGATGGGTGATACAAGAGGGTACCGACCTTCGGGCACATTTACATACACAGAGATGCAGTAGCCAACCCCCCCCCATACAGCCAGCAGAGCAAGGCCAAATGATCCCCTTCCCAATCCTGTAGGCAGCATTAAAGAGACTTCTTTGTGTGCTTGTCATCTCACTTAAAACAGAAAACATGTCCCTTGGGGGGAGGGTGGGACACTTCTTGGGGTCTGATGAAGAGAACCTAGGTGACAAATAGAACCCATCATCAGACATGAGGTTGATGAACAAGAGGTCAGATTTGCAAAACTATCACAAAATGTTTAAAGTCCACACAAGGAGTGAGAGGGCTTCCTTCCCCCAAGGACACAAATACACACACACACACACACACACACACACACACACACACACACACACACACACAAAAGAGCACATGTACTCACCTGGCTTCCTGACTCTGAGATGTTCGGCCCAAAGAAGGAATGTCATTTGCTTACTCTGGTGAGCTCCTCAGTGCCCACAGCCATAGGCACTTGGGCTTTAACCTAATGGGAGTCCTTTCTGCTCCCCTATCCCAGACCCTGCACCCTCTCCGGAGAAAATTCCCAAGGCATCAATCCTGAAGGCATCTAAGTTCCTCCCTGGAGCTGACATCTCTCTCAGCCCAGTTGTGAACTGGCCTGAGGAGCCTGAGCTGGCAGTCTTGGTGGTAACTCCAGCAAAGGCGCATTATTTATCCTGGCTGCTACCGTAATTGACACAGAGATATATTCAATACAGTTTGCCAATTGTCTAGAAGACCTCGGGTTGGAAGATAAAGAGCTCCATGTGAACGGCCCTTTCCAATTCTGCTTCTAGCTGCCGGCTCAGCATGTGTGCAACTTGAACCGAGGCCCCAGCCAGCCCAAGCTCTGCCCTGCCACCTGTCAGTTCTCCACCCTGGGGGTTGGTTCAGCAGGCAGACAGGGATCTCCAAGCACTAGCTTAACCTCTGGCTCCACCTAACGGCAAGACATCTACACCCCCCTTTCATAGATGGACAAACTGAGTTTCCTTCGGGAAGGTGCTCAAAAATCCCACCCGGAGAAGGTTAATTGGCATAGAAATGTAACGGTAACCTATTTAGCATCCCATGCTGCAGTCTTCTTCCCCAGCCTTCCTACAGAAGGAAGAGTACTGTGAACTTTTTAAGTTAGCATCTTAGATCTCTCCAGCCCTTTGTCTGCAAATAGCATTTCACACACGTTCTTCAAACAATCTCGAATGAGTGAGTCATTAGACCGTTTGCTGAATAATGAAGAACACAGAGGCCTGAAATGGAGCTGATAGACATGCACAAATGGTACCTAACTTCCCCCTCCGGTCCTAGCGGAACATCCTTCACCCTCTCTGACCTCTGTAAGCTTCCCCATCACTTTTATTCTGTTGAGACACTTCTGCGAGGGGTGGGGAAAGCTACGTGGCGGGCTGGGCTTGCCTGGGGACGGTCTGCGCTCACCTTTAAATCAGGAGGCTTGCTTCGGGGACCCGGGTTGGGTGCCACCGCAGCGCCAGCATCTGAAGTTGGCCCGCCAGCGGAGTTAGCACCCGAGGCCTCCCCAGGCCGGGGGTCCGCGCCGGGCAGAAGGCAAGCAGCATCTTCCATCCCAGCCCCATCCTCCTCGCCCTGCTGTTGCTGCAGCTCGTCGGATTTGCACCTCTTCATGGTGTAACTGGGTCGGCAAGGGGAATCTGTCCTTCTAGTGTGCTGTCTTGGGGGAGACCGCACCCCGTCTTGCACTCAAAAGACCTGGGATTTAAATTATGGACGAGGGGAGTAGGCAGATCACGAGTTCTTGAATTTAAGAAAATATCTTTTTAGAGGAGGATGAGGGAGGGGCGAAGAGGGCGAGCCTTGGGATAGTTCATTCCGACCTGGGGAGCGGAGGCAGGTGGCAGGCGAAGCCGGGCTGCAGGAGTCCTTGGGCAATCACTGGTGGGGAGGAGGGCTGCTCCCGACCCCCAAACTTTCTGCCTCACGGCCCCGCAAGACGGTGGGAAGCTGGACCACACGGCGCATCCCTGCCCACAGGCCGGGCTGCTGGACCAGGCAGGATGCGCGGGAGCCGGCCGGGCGGGTCCGGTAGGGCCGCCCTGGGCACCCGGCCCCGCCGCCCGCCGCCGCCCCGCATGGATCTGCCTTCTCCCGCCGCGCGCCCCGCTCTTTGCTAGCAGCAGCGCCAGGCTGCGGCCACAGCCCGCCGCCAGCGCGGCCTACCCCGCCCGGGCCTCCGCCCGCCGGCGCTAGGGCGAGGCGAGCGCAGATGGCGCCGCCCGCCAATGGGAAGGCCGGAGGGCTGCGCGGCAGCGCGCGGCCACCGCTGTAGGCTAGGTTGCACCGCGCGTCCCCCGGGAGGGTCTGGAGGGTGACACAAGGCTGCGTTGGAGATCTGCGGAGGGCCGGCTCTGGAGCGACCTCTCCCAGGCTAGGCCTTTACAATCGCCCCGCCTACTCGCTGTGTTGGGGACACAGTAAGGTGTTTATCATCACTCCCCTAACTTTGCGCCTTATGTTTTTATCTTTCCCTTCAGTTAGGGACAGGCTGGTCCCTTCTAGGATACATGGTCTGTGTCACAAACCTATGCCTGCATGCATAGCTATAAATGCAAAGAAGAGGGTGTGTTCTGCCACATCTCCCCTTTCTTGGTTTTAAATACACATCTCATAAGAACTTAGGCTTTACGGTCCGAAACTAGGTGTACAATAACATGTGTGGGTACGATGCTCCTTGAAAGTAGCTTTTAAACAAGAATGGGTTCTTATGGTAGGTATTAATGATAGATACTGCAACATAGAAGAGGAATGCTATTTTAGCCCCATACTATCCCTGAGAAATTTGGAAAATGAGGGCAGATGTTGAGGGTACCAAGAAATGGAGAGTAGTAGTACTTGTATTAATAATTACTATTCTTCCTGCAAACTGTATGCCTACTGTGGCAGTGACAGATTGCCCTTATTCAGCAGCCAACAGTTCTCAAGGCCTAAACAGGGACCTGCAGCATTAGCGTCACTTGGGAACCAGACAGAAATATAAATTCCTGGACACTATTAAATCAACAGTTATGGACCCAGAGATCTGTGTCGGACTAGCCCTTTGGATAATTCTGATGCATGCTAATATCTCAGAACCACTAGCCTGGGCTGCTGCAAAAGGCTGATCCTGTGTGAGTCACGAAGCTTTCTCTGAAGGATTTTACAGCTTGCCAGTCTCTTTCACACTCACCAGGCCATTCTAGCCTCACTTCAGTTCCACTAGTCTGTGAGTTTCCTGACTCTGTTAAGTCTTTTTTTTTCCTCCCCATTCCAATCCCTTATTTTGATGTGTATCCTAAAAGAGACCAAGTTGTTAAGAATTTACTACAGTCAGGGAAACGCTTTCTAAACTAAGCTGCTCCATTTTTAGAAAATTGGAATATAGAATGGGCTGGAAATGCAAAAAACACCCCCCTCATATCCACTACACAGTATCAGGCACAATTTGGGAATGCAAAGCTATAAGCCTTTCGAATTTTCAATGGTGAGGAATGGCAGAGTGCCAGAGCAGATCGTGGGTAGGACTAGACTTCTGGTGGGGGCAGATTCCCTTGGTACAAGGTGTAAAAGAGAGGAACATGCTGCTCTCTGCCTGATCCAGGAGACCTGCAGAACTGCAGAAGTCCGATAAACCCTGCCTTGGGCAAGTCTCTGGTGCCAAGGAGTGTGGAGTGAACAGTGGGCCCACCCTGACCCATGTTCATGAACTGACTCCAAACTGAAGAAACATAGAAGGAGGTTCTTCAGGAATCCTTCAAAAATGGAGCTGGAAGAAATCTCCGTCCCTGTGCCAGCAGGAAGTAGCCATGCAGAGATCACAACAACCATGTCCACTATGTCCATTACCCCCCCATAAACCTGGTTTTCTTTTCATAATAAACAAAACGGTGATATGTAAGGAAAAAAAAAAAAGAATGGATCTGGAGAGATGACTCAGCAGTTAAGAGCACAGGATGTTCCTACAGAGAACCTGGGTTCCATGCTCTGTGCCCAAATAGCAGCTAACAATGGTCTGTGACTCCAGTCCCTAGAGATCAAACACTCTCTGGCCACCCTCTTCTAGCTTGCCTGGGCACCAGGCACACACAAGGTGCACAGCCATCTGTGCAGGCAAAAACACTTATACATACAAAAAATAAAGTAAATAACAAAACTTAAAAGACACTTCAGGAAACAGAAACATCCTAAAATTGGACTTATACCTCATTATACTATCAAATCCATGTCCACCTTACGTTTGATTTTGTGGGAGCTTCTAACTTATGATCCTTCTGGCTCAGCCTCTCAAGGGTTGAGATTACAAGCATTTGACTTGTTTGATTTTTATATTATTATATAGTTACACATGATGTCCAAGGTGTGAAATGTGTCAACAGAAAGACTTTGGTGTTTTTCTCAAAAATCCACTTCATTTTCCTTCTTTTGGATGTATGCTGTTGGGAACTGACCCCAGACACTCACATAAACCAAGCTTATATTCTACCACTAAACTACACCTTCATCCCTAAACCGTGTCCAAGTTTTCTAGTTATTTGGAAATTGGGGTAATGACTACCTACCTGTTAGAGTGTTGGGTAATATATAGAAGGCATTTAGACACTGTCTGGTACAAGGTTAAAGGTCATGACTTCTATCACAGATGCCATCCAGTTTCCAGATGGTTCCATAAAATTCAGATCTGTTCCAGTCATTGCTAAATATCACAGAGGGACATACAACATAATACATATGCTACTTTAAAGGAAGCTTGGGAGTAATGTCATTGGAGAGACTTGAATGACCCACAGCTGTTGGCTTGAAGTCAGTGGCAGATTTTCATTGACCATAGTAAACAAATAAGTACTTGAAATATATACAACTCAAAAGTACTTTGGCTGACCAAAATTCTGTTTAAAGTATTGAATAGATCACCCTACTGTTCTCTGTTTATAAAAAAATACAAGCACAAACTATATATTTATGTTTAAGATAGAACAAACATTTGCAGACTTTCAAAGCAAGAGGCTATGTTTGGCATATAGGAATAGAATTTTCCATTCTGTTTTGACATATCTAATTATTATAAATAAATATAGTATAGTGGGAAGAATGTTAGCCTATGTCAAAAATGTTATGTGAGAATTCTGGTTCTGTTTTGGGAAACAAAATTACTGACCCTCTTTAACCCATATTCTTCTCAACTGAATCAAGGAGTTGTGATGTGTAGACCCACATTGCTTTGTGAAGAGCCCAGTGGACAGTGCCTATGACATTTCTGTGTTGACCACATGGCAGATGTCAGTAAACCCGAATGAAGCAATGGATCCATGCCCTTATTGTAGGAGAATGGCAGAATTGACTTCTTAAACATGCTCTTTGAATAGAATCAAAATAATAAACAAAGTCAGCCCTTACTAGTTTTATGTTTGCTAACCTGGTGAATACATACAAAAAATAGGAGAATGTTCTAGAATTCTGTGTCCTTGCCAACACCCAGGTCAGTTTGGTAAACTGATGCTTTTTCCTATAGAAGATAAAGTACAAATATGGGAGGTAAGTCTGGAGTTGGTGAACTTTTCTTCTTTCCATAAACAGTTAGGTCTGAGAAATAAGAGGTTTCTCTTTTTCTTAACAGGGAGAGATTTGTGGAGCATCCCAGAAAATTGATTGAGTTTTTTTTTTTTTTTTTTTTTTTTAAACTCTGTTAGGAGTTAGGAATGTGTTTTAAGGCTTTGAGTTGTCGTTTTTGTTTGTGTATTGTCTGTCTGTCTGTTTGTTTGGCAGAATCTCAAGGAGTTGAGGCTGGCCTCTCACTATTGTAGCCAAGGATACTTTGAACTTCTGGTCCTCTTGTCTCCACCTCCCTAGGAATCTGTTTTAAAAACATTTAAACATAGAATGGGTAAGAAGCTGTCAGATTGTGGGATAACTATTTTAAGATTTAGCACACCAAGTAGAGTGGAACATTTAGAAAGGAAAAACACTCTCAGGACTAGTTATAATTCTGATCTCTGTAATTTGATACTAATGTCATTACAAATATTTGTTAGTATAGTGTTCTTCCTCTTTTTCTGTTGGAGTTTAGGAGTTTAATCCTTCCACTCAGTGCTGTCATGGAAAAAAAAAAAAAAAAAACTTCTTTTGTATTGGGAGGAGCAACCTATGCAAATAATCGTCAGAGGGATTGGCTGGAGTGCTGATGATGTCATGATCCCACCACCTAAGCCTATGGTTTTTATTGGCTTTTGTAAGAGGCAGAGAGCACTGGGAAGGTTCTATATCACTCACAATTCCTGAGAGCTCTGAGCTTAAACTAAATTTTACCATTTTTTTTCCTGATTTTCTTAAAATGTGCCCAGAGCCTTTTACATCTTATCGCATTTCATACATTATTCTAGTTATTACTTAGTCGTATTCTCTAGGTCTCTGTAACCATTTTGAACATTTCTTTTATGATCTACCAAAAAAATCTCTTATGGTTTAGTTACTAGCCAGTTTATTCTTAGACACGGAGAATTGTCTCAGTTTCTTGCTTTTAGCTGAAATTCCTATATGTATACAGATATATATGCATATATATGATTTTTGTGTTTTACATAATTCTTTCCGTGGCACAGTTCCTCTTATAGTTAACTGATTATATTCCAAAGGACTAGGCAAACCCATTGCTCTCACAATAGTCAGTCCCAAGAGCCCATTGTCTGTTTCATTCCTAGGGCTAGACCATTTCCTATCTACAGCACAAAGCTGAAAGTTTATGTGTCTTGTTTTGGGTGGGATTCATAATCTTTATTTTGAAAGCTGGATGTTCCTCAGTAATGGGAGAAAAATCATGATAATCACATGACCAGAGAAGGTCTGTGAAGCATAAACCTTGGTTGAACTGCTCTGTAAAAGCTGGGATGGTAACATGGCTTTCTCATCTCTATAGAGAATCCATGCACATTTCAGGGCACCCAGTTTGCTAAAGCTTAAAATTCTAGCTCTCAAAACAAAAGAGAAAGGAACTAAAGAGATAGTACATGTGTTTGTCACATGTGCGTGAGGACACTCACGTAAAAGCCAAATATGATAGCACATGCTGAGAAGGCAGAGGCAGGAGCATTCTTGCAACTTGCTAGCCAGACAGCCTCCCCAAATCAGTGAGCTCCAGGGTCAGTGAGGGACCCTGTTTCCAAAAGCAAGGTGAAGGAAGAATCCAGTAAACAGTGCCTGTGAAATGCTCTGCTGGTCTCATGGCTTACATCAGTAAACTGAGTGAAGCAAGATGGATGATGGCTCAGTGGGTAAGGACAGTTTGATCAGCCAAGTTCATTCCCCAGAACTCATATAGCAGAAGGAGAAAACCATCTCCTGCAAATGGCCCTCTGACCTTCACAAATGTCATTCACACACACACACACACACACACACACATAACTGGTTAGTGACATTACATCAGAAAGTAGATGTTAAAAACAGCTCTGCATACTCTGTGTGGTCCTTGCAGGCGTACCAGGAAAAGCCGGTATCTGTCAAACAAAACCACAGCATTAGACATTTTGCTAGAGATGCTGTGAGCATTTTCTCATTTAATCCTCCCAACAGCCCTGGGAGGTAAGGGTTCTCCCTGCTCTGCAGGAAGAAGCAGCTTGTGGGTCCACAGCATTTACTCACCTTTTTCGAAGCCCAGGCCTCAACCAGTCATGACTGTGTCTCAGCCATTTTCATGGCAAAAGATTTGCCGATGACTATTGGTTAACAGCTCAATATGTATGTCTATATTTATTCTGATTCTTTTTTTTTTAAACTTTATTTATTTATTATTTATTTATTTGCCTTGGTGTTTGCCTGGAACTTGAACAGACAGTTGTTAGCTGCCATGTGGGTGCTGGAATCGAACCCGGGTCCTCTGGAAGAGCAGACGATGCTCTTAACCACTGAGCCATCTCTCCAGCCCCTTATTCTGATTCTTAAATTTAATTATATTTTATGTGCATTTATGTGAGGATGTCAGATCCCCTCGAACTGGAGTTACAGGTAGTTGTGAGCTGCCATATAGATGTTGGGAACTGAACCAGGTCCTCTGAAAGAGCAGCCAGTGCCCTTAACCAGTGAGCCATCTCTCCAGCTCCTATATATCTAATTTATTAAAATGTGTATTTGAAATGCTTATCACTGCAAAGGATCTCCATGTTTCTTGTGGAGGGAAAAACAACAAAGGACACTTAAAGTCCAGTTGTGGGAAATGAGGCAGAAATCCAATGTGGAATAACGTAAGATTAGAGATTCGATGGCTGTCAGTGTGCTGGATGGGAGAGGTGGACCTGAGTCTAGAAAAGGGACAGATTGACATGGCAGATGAAGGATGTAGTCATTTATCACATGGGCTAAAAGATAAGACATTGCGGGGCTGGAATGATGGCTCAGTGGTTAAGAGCACCGTCTGCTCTTCCAGAGGACCGGGGTTTGATTCCCAGCACCTACATGGCAGCTAACAACTGTCTGTAGTTCCAGTTCCAGGCAAACACCAAGGCAAAATAAATAAATAAATAAATAAATAAATAAATAAATAAAGTAAAAAAAAAGAAAAGATAAGACATTGCATAGGACAATCCTAATTCCATTAGGTAAGAACTGCCTATAGTGTCTTAAAAATAAAATCACTTCCTGTTTGGGCCTCTTGTATACTATTCAGTTTTTGTAGCCTATTGGTAATAGAAATTTTTTGCTGTTGTTTTAATTCTCTGAGATTATAAGACAGTGTTTTTCTTTTTTTTTTCTTTTAAACTTTATTTATTTGCCTGGGTGTTTGCCTAGAACTGGAACTACAGACAGTTGTTAGCTGCCATGTGGGTGCTGGGAATCGAACCCGGGTCCTCTGGAAGAGCAGACGGTGCTCTTAACCGCTCAGCCATGTCTCCAGCCCCAAGACAGTGTTTTTCAAAGTATGGTCTATGCACTAGTAGCACAAACACTTGGGAATTTAGTTATATATGTAGATTTCCAGGCTTCATCCTTTTATGCTACAGAAGTGGAATTGCTGGCGATGAAATCTGAAAATCTGCTTTTTGGAGTAGTAGCCCAGGTGATATTCATACTGAAGTTTGAGAAGCATTGGGGTAGACAAGACTTGGTTGGTCATTTATCGACTTACTTATGACCACATATAAATGACCACTTACTGGAAGGCTGGCGCACACTGTCATTTTATCTGAAAAGCAAAGTTCATAGGGAGGCAGTGTAACTTTCATTTCACAGAAGCTGAGGCAGGATCAAATCCTGTTCAAGGCCAACTACCTGTTCAGCTGGGGAGAAGGACAAACCAGTTCTACTTACTTTCGGTGTCTGGACTGTTCCACAATGTACTGTCACCTAGACAATATGATGGTGGCCATGTGTGGCAATAGTAATGTCTGTCATATGAGTCCCACTGTGTACTCTATGATTCAGATCTAAACTTTTCCATAACTTTAAATGGGGCTTTGCCATGTATGATATTAATATATGATCTCCAAATAACTCTACACAACTGAAAAGACCCTTCCCCCATTTTTATACTTTTCTAAGAGATCTTGAAAATCTAGTTCTGCCAGGATTTCCTTTACTTGGTATAGTTTATTTCTACCCCTGAGGGTCCAGTTTGGGATGCAAACAATGCACCAAAGTCTACCCTTTATTTCTAACAGATACCACACTTTCTTTCTGATATACGAGTAAGGACATGCTATCTGATTCAAGAAGAAAATGTTAGTTTCTTGGGAAAAAAAAACAAACCAAACGAGTAACTTCTGTTGATCTTATGACTTTCAAAAGACAAACTTAATCCAGGAATCCTCTTGTGGGAGCTGGGATCACATCATCCCATGTGAGATCTTATTTCAGAGTATACATATTTGTGTCACACATCATCTTCTGGCAGCATTACGAAGCCCCGGGGCATACCCATGCAGCAGAAGGACTCCACCCAGCCTTGCCTTACAGCTCTCACGAGGGGCTGGTGAGAGAAGATAGTACCCTCTTTCAAGATGGATGACGCAGCAGCACAGTATGGTCTGTTCAGAGGAAGGGTTGATAATACATAGCTAGCACCACATTGATCCTGTAACTTTTCACCTAGTCATACCTCCAGGGAAAGAATGCAAAAGAAGAAAAGAAGCCACAGGAACAACAACACAACTATTTATAATGCATGATTTATTGTAATAAAAAAAAAAAAACTTAAAACAACCTAAGTGTCCAAAAACAGAGGGATGAGTAATAGGAGCAACAGTACGACAGACTAGTTTGCTGCTGTTAAGAAGAAAATATTGAATGCATGGTGAGGAGCAGGCAGGATCTGCCTTTAGGTAAGATGGTTCGGTGGTTAAGAGTATTTGCTCCTCTTGTAGAAGATCCAAGCTCAGTTTTCAGCATGTTTCCACATGGCAGCTCACAATCATCTGTAACTTCAATCGCAGGGAATCTCTGCCTTTCTGGCTTTCTTGGGCACTAGGAACACATATGGTGCACACACAAACAGGAAGACATATGCAAGACCTAGTGGCACACACCTTTAATCCCTGCACTCAGGAGGAGGCAGAGGAGGATCTTTGTGAGTTCGAGGTTAGCCTGGTCTACAAAGCACAGCCAGAGCTATATTGTGGGACCCTGTCTTGAAAACAACACAAAACAAAAACACAAACAAACAAAAACACAAACAGGTATAAAAATAAATTAAATTCAAATTTAAAAGGCACTATTTAAGTAGTATAAGTGACAGTATTAAAATACATCACTGTGTTGGCTGGGATTAGGGCTTTGGAACCAGACAAACCTGTATTAGCTAGGTGGATTTAGACAAATCATTTAACATGACTGTCAAATAGGGCTAAAAATATCCAGGGTCATTGTAAGAATTAATGACACCAACTACATGGGTAAATTTTGGGTAAGCCATGAATAAGGATAAGGAGTACTAAGAAATCAATACTCATAGTTTATGCTCAATATGGGACTGTTAAGAATTTATTTGAAGTGTTTTTCTCTGATGTCTTAAACATAATACTGTGTCCCTTTTCCCCCTTAGATATCTGTAGCATGAATTTGGATTGTATTGAAAGAGACTCTGAGCCAAACATGGGGGAAAGGCTGAAATATCAGAGAGAGGAAACACCACAGTCAAATCTCACCCAGCTACATTCCAGCTTCCTCAGCCTGGTCGCTTCTCCTCTGCTGGTTTCCTAGGCCCTTGAATACCCTTCTCGCCAGCTGTATCTCAGGCAGGAACTACTTCTATTTGGTAGTCAGCCTTGAACCCACAAAAACACAGAAAGTTCTATTTCTGGAGTTATGGGATTAAAGGTCACCACTCCCAGGCTTTCCCTGTGCTGGGATTAAAGGTATGTGCCATTGAAGCCCAGCTGTTTGGCCTTGTACTCAAAGATCAAGAAATTCCTGAGCTGTCTGCCTAGGTTTTGACTGGGTATTGATCTCTTGATACTTCAAGTTTTATTAAATATTTAGCATATCACCACAGACATCTCCATATACCTTGTTTTAGAAGTGTGTTTATATGGACTAGAAACTACTTGCAGGGATCAGTAAGCCCTGTTCTGACAATGTACTAGATCAGTGCTCTGGGAGGGTAATATGACCCTGAATCAGACATAGGTAAATGTGGCTTTAGGTGGCATGTTCAGCCTTGTCACTTGGAGGTCTCACTCCCCTTTGAAGCCTAGGGTTGAAAATGTCCTCCTGATGACATGCCTCTCACCTCCCCTTGCTTCAGAACCTGGACCTCTTCTCCATCCAAGGACTGAGGTTATGAGAAACGGGTACGCAGGGAGATAGAATAAAACATTGAATCAATTCATATGAGTATGCTGTCTATGTCAAGCATTGTGTTTCTCAACTATGGACAGATAGGCAGTTGACATATGTTTCAGAATCTTCTAGAAACCCTTCACGGTGTTAGTACTGACTTTGGAAACATTGCTAGTAAATCTGGCACAGTGATGCCTACACTCAAGGAAGCTGAGACAGAGGAACTGTGAATTTGAGATCAGTGGGTCTTTTTCAATAAAGGAAACATAACTTTGAAAAGAAGGAAGAGGGGGCTGGAGAGATGGCTCAGCGGTTAAGAGCACCGTCTGCTCTTCCAGAGGACCCGGGTTCGATTCCCAGCACCCACATGGCAGCTAACAACTGTCTGTAGTTCCAGTTCCAGGCAAACACCAAGGCAAATAAATAAATAAATAATAAATAAATAAATAAATAAATAAGGAAGGGAAAAAAGAAAGAGAGGAAGGGGAAAGGAAGGAAGGAAAAAGGAGTATTGCTAGGTTTTCCTTTATCCATCTTTCTCCTATAGGAGTGACTCAGAGAGTATGACCTATTGTAAGGTGGTTCTATGTAGATAAAGAAATAAATGAAGACAGTGTACTGGTTACTTTTCTGTTGCTGTGATAAAAAAAAAAAAAATCACACCAAAAGCAACTTAAAGAAGAAATGGTTCATTTTAGCTTGTGATTCCAGAGGGATATAGTCCATAATGGTGGGAAGACATGACAATGTGTAGAAAGAGCAGGAATCTTGAAAGTCACATCTCTATCCACACTGGAAGCAGAGAGAAATATGGAAAAGAGCCATAAACTCTCAAAGGCTGACCTCAGTGATGTGACTCCTCCAGAAAAAGCCCCACTTCCAAAGATTTCATAACTTACCCCAAACAGCACCACCAACTGTAAATCAAGTGTTCTAATACATTAGCCTACAGGAGACATTTCTCATTCAAACCAACATAGATGGGTTCTACTGAACTGTCAGGGAACATGGTAAAGAAAGGACATAACCGGGGCTGGAGAGATGGCTCAGCAGTTAAGAGCACCGTCTGCTCTTCCAGAGGACCCAGGTTCGATTCCCAGCACCCACATGGCAGCTAACAACTGTCTGTAGTTCCGGTTCCAGGCAAACACCAAGGCTAATAAATAAATAAAGTTTCTTTTTTTTTAAAAAAAAAAGAAAGGACATGACTATTTATATTTATTATTTTTTAAATTTATGTGAATGTGTACCTATATGAGTTTATGTACACCAGTCACATGCAGATGCCCGCAGTCAGATGCCCTGGAGCTGGCAGTTATAATCCACCTGATATGGGAGCCATCTGGGGTCCTCTGAGATAGAAGTATGTGCTCTTATGTACCGAGCCATCTCTCCAGCACCAGTCTATAACCATTTAGACTGAGAAAAACAGTACTACTCTATTGGTACTGCTGATGGAAAATTAACCATGGCCAAGCTTTCTATATTCAGTTCTGCTTCTGAAAATTTTTGGGTTATTCTAAACAAAGCAAAAGCAAAAGCAAAACAGAACAAAAAACCCAGTAACAACAAAAACCCTTTTGGAAAACCTTGTTCTTTCACTGGGCCTAACATAAAAATGATCTTTGTTTGGGGTTGTACCAAATTTTCTTTAATAGATTGCCTTATTTCCCCAGGCTCTGCATTCTCACAGCCAGGGAAGCCATTGATAAAATATTCAGCATTGGGATGATCCTTGATGTATAATTAAGTAGGATGATGCATTTAGCAGCTCAATTTTATAGATCTTTAATCCTCACGCTAATAAATATTCATATAGACAATTTCATAAGCAAAACCAAAATATTCTTAGAAATACTATTCTCTTTGGGGGAAAAAACACTCCTAATCCTGAATGTGTATAGCTATGGCAGAAGAGAAGGCATTATAAGTCATAGGAAGCCAGTAACCGCTTTGCACTTTATGACCTTTCACCTGTACAATGCTATGGAGGAAGTACTATTGAAGAAAAGAATTAAAAATGTCAAACAGGGGGCTGGAGAGATGGCTCAGCGGTTAAGAGCACCATCTGCTCTTCCAGAGGACCCGGGTTCGATTACCAGCACCCACATGGCAGCTAACAACTGTCTGTAGTTCCAGTTCCAGGCAAACACCAAGGCAAATAAATAAATAAATAAATAAATAAAGTTTTAAAAATGTCAAACAGGTGTCTTAGAGGATTTATCAATAAGTTTGCTTAGAAAAATATTCTGTCACACAGTGGTAGAAGTTGCCTGAAGGAACATTGCCTCAGACATAACTCTAAGATGTGAAGCATACTCATCAAACTTCTTAGGAATCATGAAAGATAAGGGCAGGAGAGCTGTACTTCTAAGATAATTAGAATTTAGATTCACAGAGGATATGTTTCTTTAGAGCATGCTAAGTCAGGGCTGCATGCTCTTGGTGGAACCTCTCTTCTAATCAGAGGAAGAAGCAAAGAGAAAATGACCTTAGCTGCCATCTGCTCAGAGATAATCCTGGCTTGTTTAATAAATACTGCATCAGTGTTTCTCAGCCCAGTGAGTGTAACCTGTGGATAACTTAAACTATAGTTTCTTTCTGTTTCTACAAAACACATCCAATTGTTCAGAAAATGTAACTTGGGGCAGGAACCTAAGAAGCCACCTACTGCTGAGAGCATATGTAAGATCACAATGTCACAGCTCAGTTTATGTAAGTTGTGGAAGGTTTTGGTTTGTGGCATCAACCAGGATCAGGATGTGCACTTTATCAAAGAGTTTTCTGTATTAATCTATGAAGTGCTTGGAGTGATTTCTCACTGGGAAGGCTTAATTCTGCCTTCTTAATTCTGTCTAAATAATAAAATCTAAAGCTCTGAGAAGCCACGTTAAGATGATGAAATAAGCAAGCACCCCAGTCAAGACAGGTTGGTCTCTTTGATTCCATTGTTTTTTCTCTAAATGTTCTAAGGGTTTTTATTTTTTAAAAGTATCATACACTATGACCCACTTGGTGAGGTTGAGTACTATTATACAACCTCTGTTCAATTTTTAAAGGGAGGCTAGGATTTATTTTGATACCTTCAGAGGTCTAGTCAGGGCATCCTGCTTGTAAGGAGGCAGGCACTCTTCTAACTGAGCTGCATCTTCAGCCAGCTCCTCTAGCTTTCCATAGAAAACGGTCCATGTTTCTGACATCTCCAACTCTCCTAGGTTTCCACCACAGCTTAAGCTTCATTGTCCTAGCACCACACACCACCCGGATCTGGGCTGCCTGCAGGGATCCTGACCTTTTCACTATTGCCAGCCTCTTAAGCCTTCTTTTGAAAAGAAAGGAAGCCATTATAAGGTCGTAGAAGAATTATAACCTTATAATTGCATTCTGCATGCCTGGAAAGCCAGCATCATGTGGATGATGCCTCAGCCTGTTGCTGAATCAAACTGTAGTTGCAATCCATGGACCATGGCTACATTTGCCTTTGAGAGCCTAGTCAGCTGAGTGTCATGAAAAGAATTCAGAGAAACAATGTTCTAGGTGGACCTGTTGGTGCTGGACACTTTGGAGATGCTATCATCTCAAGAAAGCCTTTTATTTATTTACTTACTTATTTTATTATTTATTTTTGATTTTCAAGACAGAGTTTCTCCATCTGATAGCTCTGGCTGTCCAATTTGTAGACTAGGCTGGCCTCAAACTCAAAGAGATCTACCTGATCCAAGTGCTGGGATTAAAGACCTGTGTCACCACTGCCAGACAAGCATTTTAAATGGCTTGACTTTTTTTATGCCCTTCGACCTATAATGGGTGGAACCAATTCCTGAGATGCCTTAATGGCATCTTTCCTGCTACAAAGTATTTGGCTTTTCTTCTGATGACACTATTATTTTTTTTTAAAGAAATCATGCCTTCCTTAACTTTATGTAGGCCTTATGACCAAACTGTAACTTTCTATGCTTTCTTTTTCATATAGCATCATATGTGTCCTACATCTTTGAAGCTGCTATGTGGCTGTGGATGCCCTTAAACTTCTGATATACCTGTCTCCATCTCTTGTGTTCATGGATTACAGACATGTATTATTATGCTGTTTTTAATGCACTGCTGAGGATGGAACCCTGGAGTTCCATGCATGCTAGAAAAGCACCTCTAGGGGCTGGAGAGATGGCTCAGCGGTTAAGAGCACCGTCTGCTCTTCCAGAGGACCTGGGTTCGATTCCCAGCACCCACATGGCAGCTAACAACTGTCTGTAGTTCCAGTTCCAGGCAAACGCCAAGGCAAATAAATAAATAAATAAATAAATAAAGTTTAAAAAAAAAAAGAAAAGAAAAGCACTTCTAAACCTATATCTCCAACCTGATGTGATGCTTATTACTCTATTCTCTCTGTAAATCATCAGGAAGAAGTCATCAACAACCATGTCACTTCTAAATGCTGGACTGTTTTGTAATTTTCTCTGCCAGGTTAATTAGCCCATCGATTTTCAATTCAGGCTCTCTAAAATAAATTTATAGAATGTATCTATTAGTGGTCTCTAGTCCTTATCTCTACATGGAATCTCACAAGTAAAGTCTATCAGGATTCTGGTTTTCTGAGGTCTCGCCTGGATCTTCTTTAAGCTGAGTGTCTACTGTTCTATGCTGTGATGAAGCACCACAACCGAAGCAACTTATAAAAGATAACATTTTTTATTTAATTTTTTTTCATTTAACATACCAACCCCATTTACTCCTGTCTTCACCTTTCCTGCCCCCTATCCCACCCCCATCCACTCCTTAGGAGGGATAAGGCCTCCCTTGGGGAGTCAACAAAGTCTGGCATACCAAGTTGAGTCAAACCAAGCCCCTCCTCTTTATCAAGGCTGAGTAAAGAAGGTATCACACCATAGGGAATGAACTCCAGAAAGTCTGGTGCTAGGGAAATTCCCAGGAATCCACAAAGATAATCCCAGCTAAGACTTTTAGCAAAATAGTGGAGAAGGTGCCTGAGCTGGCCTTCCCTTGTAATCAGATTAGTGACCACCCTATCAGTATAGAACCTACATCCAGTAACTGATGGAAGCAGATGCAGAGATCCATAGCCAAGCACTAGGCTGAACTCTTGGAGTTCAGTTGATGAGGGAGGGAGGAGGGACCACATGAGCAAAAGGAAACATGTAATTGGGGCATTGGCTTACAGTTTCATAGAGTTTGTCTATGATCATCATGGTGGAGGAAATGGTGTCAGGGAGGTGCTGCATCAGTGACTAAAAGCTTACATCCTAATCTACAGGCAGGAGCAGGCAGAGAGAGAGAGAGAGAGAGAGAGAGAGAGAGAGAGAGAGAGAGAGAGAGAGAGAGAGAAAGGGAGGGAGAGAGTGACTGATGAGTGATTTTGAAGCTTTGAAGCCCACCACTCTCCAGTGACACACTTCCTCCAAGAATACCATGTCTCTCCCAATCCTTCCTAAACAGTTCTCTCCCAATCCTTCCTAAACAGTTCAACAACTGGGAACCAAACATTCAAATATATGGGCCTATGGGGGCCATTGAAAGCATTTTAGGCTTTCTTTAGCTCACTTCTCCAAACTTGTCCAAGTTCCTCCTACAAGTTACTTCCACAATGTTCAAATTTAGTCACAGCAATCACCCACTTCTCTAGTACTAATTTTCTGTTGATATTTACAGCTGTGCCAAACATAGTCAAGGGAAGACTTGTTTCTGAAATTTATCCATTTTGAAGGTTTCAGTTGACAGCCCTAGCTCTGTGGACTCTGAACCCTTAAAGAGGTAAGAGAGCACAGTGGCTAGAGTGAGTGGCAAATGCCACACTCATCATGGTAGACAGAAAGCAGAAAGAGTAAGTCCTTTCTTTTATCATTTATATATACTTTTTATGTGTATGAGTGTTTTGCCTGCATGTTTGGATGTGTACTGCAGACATGCCTGGTGCCCATGGAGGTCAGAAGAAGGTGTCTTGTCTCCTGGAATTGGACTTATAAGCAATTGTCAGCTTCCATGTGGGGGCTGGGAATCAAATCCAGGTCCTCTACAAGAGCAGGCAGTGCTCTTAACCATCATCTATGTCTCCAGCCCCCAGATTGTAGTCAGAAGTTTCTCTGTCCTGGCCAGAAACTCTCAAATACCCGGCAGCCACTTCCCAAATAATTTACTCGGAGGCTTAATATTATAGTAACTGCTGGGTCAATAGTTTAGGCTTATTACTATCTAGCTTTTACACTTACATTAACGCATAATTGCATAATTCTTATCTATGTTTAGCCATATGGTTTGATACCTTTTTCAGTACGGCATTCTCATCTTGCTTCCTTTGCATCAGACTGGTATTTGCTGCTCTGTTTTTCCTCTTCCCAGAATTCTCCTAGCCTAGGTGCCTGCCTATACTTCCTGTCTGGCTACTAACCAACCAGTGTTTCATTAGACCAATACAAGTAACAAATCTTTACAGTGTACAAGAGCATTACTCCATACTTCCTTTTAACAGAAGTTATCACACAACTAGCATTAGTTCCTAGGTTTATTGTTACCATCAGGTCACTTCCTGTGATGGCTGGTTCTAAAGTCTGCTTGCCAGAAATTAAAATCACCTGAGTAAGACACTTCACCTTAGCAATGGTCCTGATTGCCTTGGCTGATGTGGGATAATCGCTCCAAACTGTGGGTGGCATCTTCAGGTGGCAGCCTGGAAAAAGTAGGTCACAGCAGAGGACAGTTTGTCTTCTGCTTTCTCTCTCCTCCTTCTGCCACTGGGCAGAGTTATTGGGCAACTGCAGCTGCTGATTCCTTGCTGATATCAGAACCAGCGTGTCCAGGCATCCACTGGTGACTAACGGTCTGCAGTTTCCCAGGGACCTCCAGGCTTCTGGTGACAGATTGGGACTGCTGAGTCACCCAGTCTCCTGGACCAAGCAATTTCTGGGTTCTCAATTTTTCAGGTGTGAATCACTATTCCAATATTAGCTTATTCAATAAATTATATAACATATATATAGTAGATACACATATATACATATATGTTGCAGAATATTTGTAAAGATGTATCTCTGCCTAGGTGCCTTTTGATTTGTGCAATAAAGGGCTAAAAGACCAATAGCTAGGCAAGAGAAAATAGATAGGACTTCTGGGCAGAGAGAGAGAGAAACTGGAAGGAGGAATCTAGGTGCATGGATTTGGCAGGACACAGCCAGGAATCAGGAGGTGGGGATGGAAGAAAGAGAACGCCATGTGGCAGAATGTAGATTAGTATAAATGGGTTAATTTA
This sequence comes from Sigmodon hispidus, assembly GCA_004025045.1. Classification (NCBI taxonomy): domain Eukaryota; kingdom Metazoa; phylum Chordata; class Mammalia; order Rodentia; family Cricetidae; genus Sigmodon; species Sigmodon hispidus. The sequence goes on along the minus strand of PVIH01001172.1, from coordinate 59,995 downwards.
AGTGATAAGAGCCAACTGAGAGCAAGTCTAAGCTAAAGCCAAGCTTTCGTGCTGTGTCATTATTTGTGAACTGTTGCCCCCCAAAATGTATACACACACACACACACACACACAGAGGCACACATACAAACACAAGTACACACACAGAGGCACACATACAAACACAAGTACACACACACACACAGAGGCACACATACAAACACAAGTACACACATAAGCACACATGCGCACAGGTACACACACGCATAAGTACACACACACACACAACATAAGTACACACACATGCACACAGCAGGTATACACACAGACACACAAACACAAGTACACATACATACACACAGGTACACACACAGAGACAAACACACATGCTCACACACACAGACACACATGTACACATACACACACCTTATCACTTTTGTTTCTCTAGAGGACAGTTACCTTTACTTAGTGCTTCCTAAGTGTAAGCCATTTTATATGCTTTTCACCATTATTTTCACCCACACAGTAAGGACTGGAGTGAGTGATGTTATTATTCCTTTGGTGGAAAAGAAAAACCAAGAGGAGCTAATGACAGATGGAGCTTTAATAATAGTAACAAATGAGAACCCAGGTGCCATGGCTTGAATGGGCCTCATAGGCCCATTTGAAGGTCACTACGGAGTGGTGCTACTTGACAGGAGGTGTGGCCTTGTTGGAGTAGGTGTGGCCTTGCTAGATGAAGTGTACCACTGAGGGTGGGTTGGGGGTTTCTTTTTTCTTTTCTTTTCTTTTTTTTTTTAAATATTTATTTAATGGGAATTGGTATTTTGCCTGCATGTATAATTGTGCAAAGGTGTCAACTCTTGGAATTACAGACAGTTGTTAGCTGCCATGTGGATGCTGGGAATCGAACTCAGGTACAGTTCGATTAAAAGTTACAGGTAACAGTCAGTACTCTTAACCGCTGAGCCATCTCTCCAGCCCCCGGTTTGGGGGGTTTCAAATGCTCAAGCCAGGCTCAGTGTCTTTCTCTGCTGCCTGCTAATTTGGATGTAGAACTCTTAGCTAGCTCTCCAGCACCTGCATGTCGGTCTGCATACCACCATGCTTCTCGCCAGGACAATCATGGACTGAAGCTAGCCCCAGTGAAATGTTCTCCTTTATAAGAGTAGCCAAGATCATAGTGTCTTTGTACAGTAATAGAGCCAGTGACTAAGACACCAGGTTTATAGTAATGTTAATGCAGTTGATAAGTTGATAAAAGCAGCTATTCTTCCTGAGAGTAGTGGTGCTTATCTTTAGTTCTGGCACTCCAGAGATGGAGATAGAAGGATTTCAGTGAGTTCCAGCCAGCCAGATCCATCTAACTCAATCTAGCTAAAGCTACCTAGTGAAACCTGTCTCAAGGGAAATAAAACAACCCTGAAAAAAAGAATGGTTCTTTTAAAAACATACTTGGACCTACTTTGAGATTATTGTTGTTTACAATTATTATATAATAAACTACGGAAATAGAAATTTTAGCAGTGGTGAGCAAGAATTTTAATGCAAATTTCTCTGTCAGACTCATTTCTTGCACTGTGATTCTTTGATTTCCTGTAAGGTATTTTTGTATCCTTGTTGTCCAAGGTATGGTTCATAGGTCAGCAACACTGGCACCACCTGAAAGCTTGTTATAATTGCAAAATCCAAAGCATCTCACAGGGTTATGTCCTGGTCAGCTTCAGCTGTGAATTTAATGCAGCTCAGAAGTCTCAATTGAGGGATTGCCCAGATCAGGCTGGCCTGGGGCCAAGTTTGTTAGGAATTATCTTGACTGATGATTGATACAGGAGGACCCAGGCCACTATGGGCAGCACCATCCCTAGGCAGGAAAAGCAGTTTTCCTTCATGATTTCTGTTCTTGGTTTCGGCTTGAGTTTTTTTGCTCAGCCTTTCCTCAGTGATGGAGTGTGACCTGGGACATGTAAACTGAAGAAACCTTTTCTTCTCCTGAGTTGATCTCAGTCATAGGGCTATCACAGACACAGAAAGCAAACTAGAATGCTAACTGGGTCAGAAATCTCCATATGGTGACTGGTGAGGTGACTCAGTGATTAAAGGCATTGCCATCAAGTCTGATGACTTCAGTTCAATCCCTGGGGTCCACATGGTAGAAGGACATGACTGATTTTTACAAGTTAGCTCTGACCTCACTCACACACACACACACACACACACACACACACACACACACACAAACGCATGTGTGGCATACATATGCCCCTCTCATGCACACAAAATAATATAAAAATTCAAATAAAAGTTTTTTTAAAACACTCCCGGTGTGGTTGTTATGCATAGTAAAGGCTGGATATTGTTTTGCAACATTGTTAGCAATGTACAAAATAGACTAAAAAGGGAACAAGATTGTCTACTATAATACAGATCTAGGGACTTTAAACATGTTTGGACGGGAAGAAGGTATGGTTTATTGCTAGACTTGACACTGGGATCACTGAGCACATAAGGGAAAACTGGATCCTAAAAGTTGTTTCTGACCTCCACACAATGGCCCCGGCATGTTCGCCCCTTCCAATCATAATAAATACAATTAAAAATAAGTTTGACATAGGTGATCATTTTTCAGTTTATAGGAAAAATTAAACTTTTTTTCTTATATCTTTTTTTGCAATTTTCCCCTTTCATAGAGCCTGGATTCAGTTAGCTGACAGTAATATAAAGAATATAAAGGGTGATAACTGAACAAACCAACTTTCCTTTCTTCCTTTTTTTTAATTTTTGAGACAGGATCTCTCTACATAGCACTGTCCTGGAATTCCATTTACTCTGTGGACCAGGCTGGCCTTGAACTCACAGAGATCTACCTGTCTCTGCCTCTCCAGTGATGGGATTAAAGGCATGTGCCACCATGCTTGGCTTAATAAACGTTTTTCTCGATTCACATGGAAGAATTAAGTATTAATAGTTTTGCTCCACAGACTCGCTCAGTTTTTACCTATGTGAGTAGGAGGATGATATCTTCAAAAATCATCTAAGCAAGGGTTGGAGAGACGGCTCAGCAGTTAAGAGCAGTGGCTGCTCTTCCAGAGGTTCTGAGTTCAATTCCCATTAACCACATGGTGGCTCACAACCAGCTGTAACTCCAGTTCCAGGGAATCTAAGGTTTTCTTCTGATATTCAGGGGACCACACATGAATATGGTACATGGAAACACATGCAGGCAAAACACCCATACATATAAAAAATACATTTTTAATTAAAAATATTATCTAAGCAAGAACTTGTATTAGAAAAATTAGAAAGACATATTCTAAGTCAGGTGTAGACCTGCATGTTCAAAATCCAAGCACTTGGAGAATAGAGGCAGGAGGGACCAGGAGTTCAAGGCCAGCCTGGTATACGGAGTAAGACTTGGACACAAAACAACAAAAGGCCAGGTGTGGTGGTACACTGTTAATGTACTCAGGAGTAAGACTAGGTAGAGCCAAGAGGAACGGGAATTCAATGTTAGTCTCAGTCACATGTTGAGTTTGAGGCCAGCCTGGGCTGCATGAGATGCTATTTCAATGTGTATATATGTATCAAGTTCAAGATTACTTATCTTGACAATGTAGTAAAACCTGTCTCAAAAAAGCAAACATCCAGGCATGGTGGCACAGGCCTATACTTTCAGCTACTCAGAATGTTGACACATAAGAACTCCAAGTTCAAAACGAAGAGTAAAAAGAGAACCAGGGATATAGCTCAGTAGTAGAGTGCCTGTTTTGCATGTAGGGCACTAGGTTTAAATTCTAGTACCTCAAATAAACAAAATCCCAAACCTATAGATATAGCCCACTGGTTCTTTCTGGATTGTAAGAATGTGAGTGGTTTTCCCTTCTTGTTGCACGAATTCTGATTGTTTTGAAAGAGACTCAGAGCTAGATATCAGGAAAGGCTGAAATATCAGAGAGAGGAAACACCACAGTCAAATCTCACCCAGCTACATTCCAGCTTCCACAGCTTTGCTCCTAGTCACTTCTCTGCTGTTTTCCTAGCCTACCTTAAATACCCTTCTGCCCAGCTGTATCCCATCCAGGTTAAGATTAAAGGACTGAGCTATTCTATTTGGTAGTCAGCCTTGAACTCACAGAAACACAGAAAGATCTTTGTCTCCCAGTTGTGAGATTAAAGGCGTAGGTCACCACTCTCAGTCTTTCCCTGTGCTAGGACTAAAGGTGTGTGCCATTGAAGCCCAGCTATTTGGCCTTGAACTCAAAAATCAAGAACTTCCTAAATGGGGTTGTAGAGATGGCTTAGCGGTTAAGAGCACTGACTGTTCTTCCAGACGGTTCAATTCCCAGCACCCACATGGCAGCTCACAACTGTCTGTAGTTCCAGTTCCCAGTTCCAGGCAAACATCAAGGCAAATAAATAATAAATAAATAAAAATAAATAATAAATAAAAAAAAAAACTTCCTAAGCTATGTCTGCCTAGTTTTGACTGTGGGTTGATCTGGGTTTTATTAAATATGTAACATATCACCACGCTTCCTGATTTCCTGGATATTCAGAAATGTCTACAGCAAACACTTTTTTTTTGTAATAAATAGCTAACGAATACCCACCTACTGAGGGACAGCAAGTTGTAGTCAGAAGCTTGCCCAGTCAGTCCCACAGCCATTTAGTCCCAAATAACCACACAAAAGCTTATATTAACTAGAAGCTGTTTGGTCTATGCCTCAGGCTTATTACTTGCTAACTCTTACAATTTAACTCAACCCATTTCTATTAATCTATGCATTGCCTCATGGTTTGGTACCTTTTCTTCAGTGCAGCATTCTCAACTTCCTCCCTCTCCATCTGGTGGTGTCTGTTCCTCTGCTCTTCTGATTCCCAAATTCTCCTAGTCTGGCTGCCCTGCCTCTATTTCCTGTCTAGCTACTTAACCAATCATCATTTTATTAAACCACTAGGCGTGACAAATATTTACAACATACAAGAGCAGCAAGTGCTGTTCTAGACACTTCAAGTATAGCAGGAACAAACCAAACAATGCTCCCCACATCACTGTCTGCTATCTGTGTCTTTGGATACTTCCTTATGAGCTGGTCAGAATCCTTGAAGAAGACACTTCTAGTTTCCTGTTTGGTGAATAAATACCTGGTAGCCAAATACCTTGGCTACTGGATGGAGAGTGAGGACATCCAGTTCCCATGCATTCACTTATGTTTCCTTCAGAAGTGGAGAATAACTCCTTCAGTCTTCTTTGGGCTAGGAACTAAGAAGACACAAGGCTTCAAGGCTTTTTATATAATTTCCAAAATCCTTTAAATAAAAAATACATTTATCAATTTATATGGTTCTATGAATGTATGTGCATGCTCATGTGAGCACCACTCTTAAGGATTACAGGCCATAGGAATCTGTTATAAATTTATTAATTTATATGGTTCTATGAGTATGTGCATGCCCATGTGAGCACCACACTTAAGGATTATAGGCCATAGGAATCTGTTATACATTTATTAGTTTATATGGTTCTGTGAGTGTATGTGCATGCTCATGTGAGCACTGCCGTAAGGATGTAGAGGCCATAGAAATCTGTTCTCTTCTATGAGTGGTTCAGTAATTGAACTTGCTAGCCAGTGCCTTTACTCCATCTCACCCGTCTCTTAAAACCTTTTTTTTTTATTTTTTTTCAACTTTTAAAAAAATTATTTATTTATTTTTATGTGAATTGGTGTTTTGCCTGCATGTATAACTGTGTAAGGGTGTCAGATCTTGGAATTAAAGACAGTTGTTAGCTGCCATGTGGATGCTGGGAATTGAACTCAGGTCCTCCAGAAGAACAGTCAGTGCTCTTACCTGCTGAGACATCTCTCCAGCTCTATTTTTTCTCAACTCTTAAAACTATCGTTTATTTTAAATATTTTGCCTGCATGTATGTCTGTGTACCACACGGAGAGGATATCAGATCTCCTGAAATTGGAGTTACAGACAATTGTGAGTCACCATGTGGGTGCTAGGAATAGAATTCCAGGTTCTCTGGAAGAGCAGGCAGTGCTCTTGACCACTGAGCCATCTCTCCAGGTCCCAGATTTTTAATTTCTGTTCATGGCCCCTGTACAACCTATACTTCCAGACCTGGCAAGAAAGTTCCAGCCTCTACCAACCTTTGACATGTGAGAGGAGTATAGAATGAATTCTGGGCCACCTTGATATATAGTGAGATCTCGCTTCAAGAAAAAAAAAATATTCTTGTCATTTTAAGGGCATTCTAGGAGGAAATAAAAGTAGTTATGAGTTCTTTACTAATTATTTAACTCATCAGATCTTTATATTAACTTAAATTCTCTGCTCTTCCTTCAAATCCCTACTTCCCTCATTTATTATTTGAATTAAGTATTTGAATTCAATATGCATTTTTATTGGTAGGTTATTTTATTTAAGAAGGAGTTGCCTGGTTTATTTTGCTTTGTTTTACTCTGTTCTTTAATCTTTTGTGGGCCCAGAACTCAGCTCCCAAATAAATACAGGTAAACTTATTCTTAAGTATGAATGCTCAGCCTTAGCTTGGCTTGTTTCTAACCAGCTTTTCTTAAATTATTACATTCATCCTTTGCCTTTGGGCTTTTGCCTTTCTCCATTTCTGTATATCTTTTCTTTTCTTCTTACTCCATGATTGGCTGTGTTGCTGGGTGTCTGGCCCCTCAATTCCTCTCTTTTGCTCTCTTACAATCTTCTCCTTTTATTTATTCTCTCTGCCTGGCAGCCCTGATTATCTTTTCCCCTGCCATTGACCATTCACATTTTTATTAGATCAATTTTAGACAGGCACAGCAACACAGCTTCACAGAGTTAAACAAATGCAACAGAAAAGAATGCAATACATCTTTGCATCATTAAACAAATGTTCCACAGCATAAATAATTGTAACACATCTTTAATATTCTACAACACTTCACTGTTGCAGTTTTTATGGCTTAAATTTTTAAAATTATGTTTGACTGCATGTCTATCTGAGCACTATTGTAGCCAGAAATTTTCTGGCCTGTCCAGTCTGAGGTCCAGACCTACATACAATCTTGCAGCCACTTAGCCCCAATAATCACACAAAGGCTTATATTATTAATTACAAACTGTTTGACTTATGGCTCAAGCTCATTACTTGCTGGTTCTTTCAACTTAACTCAGCCCATTTTATTAATTTGTGTATTGCCACATAACTCATGGTTTACCTGTGTTTCTTTACATCTTACTTCCTTGGATGGCAGATTGCAGAGTCTCTCTTGACTCCATTTTCATTCTCCTTTATCTATGCTTGGAATTTCCACCTATCCCTAAGCTGCTCTGCTATAGAGCAAAACAGTTATTATTATTATTATTATTATTATTATCCTCCAATGGTAATTCACAGCATACTGAAAGACATTCTAATTGTACCATGTGTTCTGGGTGCCCAATGAAGCCATAGGAGGGTTTGGAATTATGTATGGTTATGAACTACCTTGTGGGTGCTAGGTGCTTGGAACCAGAAAAATCATTGATTCATCTCTCCAGCCTCAACACACACACACACACACACACACACACACACACACACACATACGGCAGAGTCTCATGTAGCCCAGGCTGGCCTGAAACTAACTTATTGCGGTTAAAAATGAGCTTGAATTTCTGATTCTCCTTTCTCTAGCACCCAAGTGTTGGGATTGCAGGCTTGTGCCAGCATGCTCAGTATATGCTGGGATTGCAGGCTTGCTTGTGCCAGCATGCTCAGTATATGCTGGGATTACAGGCTTGTGCCAGCATGCTCAGTATATGCTGGGATTGCAGGCTTGTGCCAGCATGCTCAGTATATGCTGGAATTACAGGCTTGTGCCAGCATGCTCAGTATATTCTGAGGATTGTAGGCTTGTGCAAGTATGTGTCAATTTATGCAGTGTTGGAGATTGGGCCAAATGTTTCATGCATACTTAACACCAGGTTAACCTTAAAAATTCTAAGTAACAACAAAACACTGCTTTTTTCAGCAGATCAAAAGTGGTGATACGTGGTTTCACACAGATGCAATGGTTTTCATTCCTGCTGCAAATCTCAAAGTTCTCTCAGTAAAGGACCTACTCAACAGAACAAGTCATCCATATGGTCAAATACTACACAATTCAAAAGAACGAAGTAGATTCTTGTGTTCGGATAAGAAAGTCTTTAAGGATGTAGCAGAATGTGTGTATGGTATTCATTTATGTTTAAATTGAATATGAAATTTTACATTGGTGGCTGCATTCTGAAGGGAATTAGGTGGCTAGGAGATGGATAGAATAACTAAGAGAGACTTAATTTTCCTCACATACCATTTATATCTTCTGAAATTGGTGCCAAATACTTACGTCACTTTTCTTTTGTGGAGACAGGTCTTACTACCTAAGTTTTCCTGGAACTTGCTATGTACCCCAGGCAGACTTTAAACTGCCTCATCTTCCTGCCTTATTATTTTAGATTTATTTTTATTCTGGGTGTATAGCTGTTTTGCCTGCATGTCTGTGCACCGTGTGTGTGGTGCTCGTGGAGGCCAGAAGAGGACATCAAGTGCTGGGAATTGAACCCTGGACCCCTGAATAGTCAGAGCTTTTAACCACTGAGCAATGTTTCTAGCCCCTCCCACTTATTTCTAAAATATAAAGTACTAATAAATAGTTTTGTGATGCTGAGATGAGGCCTAGTTATGTAGTCTAGGCTGGCCATAAATCTGTTATTATCCTTCCTCGCCTCCTGAGCATTGGGATTACGGTATGTCTCACTGTGTGTATCTCATCTAGAAAGATTCCTCCTCCAGCCTGAGTGTTCTTTCCACTGATGCCCCTAACTGGGAATTCTCCTGTGTGATGAATCATCATGCACTGCTTTGTTAGAGACAGGGTCTCACTATGTATCCCTGGCTAGCCTGGAACTCACTATGTAGATCAGGCTGTCTTTGAACTCACAGAGATCCACCTACCTTTGCCTCTCAATTGCTGGCATTAAAGGAATGTGCCACCACACCCAGCCCATGTTCTATTTTTAAAAATAACATTATGGACCTCTTTTTTTTTTTTTTAATTCTTCTCGGAATTAGCATTTTTGTGTTTTCACTTCTGTTTTACTAAGCCTTTTGGAAAGCATGGGGAAACATAATCTTGTAAGGGAGAGGACTGGCAGTGGAGAATGCACAAAGGGTGTCAATGGGAAAGAACATGAGGGTCCCTCTTTGCAGGTAGCCTACATCGAAGTACAGATGCATTTGAACTTTTATACAGTGCCACAAGTTTCTGTTAATGCCTCCACATTTCACATAAAATTAATCTAATGACATCAGTTAGTCAAGATACAATGAGCTGAGTATGTGTGTAAAATTTTAAAGTTAGACTTATAGGCCTGAAAAGCCTTAAAAATCAACTAGTCCAAACATCATAGTTGATAAAACACGGTCTTGCTTAAGGTTATAAGGCAAGGTATGTGTGTGTGTGTGTGTGTGTGTGTGTGTGTGTGTGTGTGTGTGTGTAGTAGAAAAAAAGGTGAAGAGGTGACTAGTGACAAGTTCTGTCCCTTTTGCGACAGTCTGAGTGATGGAAGCTTGCCACACTGGCAGACGCCTAGTTAAGATTATCGGAAAGCTTTGGAAGGCTGCAGACCTCAACTTCCCCTTACCCAGCCGGCTCTACAAGAAACCAACTGTCCTTTCTTTTAGATCTCACTCACCCTTTCACAACCCCCCTTCCACATCTAGAGCAGGGAAAGAAAGAGATAAACACTGTAACACAAATAGAAGAGTTTTCACTATTCCCAGATTATTGTCAACCAATTCTCTTGTATCTGTTGTGTCTATTTGGGGTAACCATAGAGATATTCTGGCCTCGGTCTTATTTCCTCTTTCCACTAGTAAAATCTTTCGCCTTGATTTGAGGTACCCCATTTCTATCAGCGTTCGGACTCTGCTGGTTTTGCCTTTCTTTGGGGACTTGTACATAGAACACGAACACATTTTAAACGAAACGAGTGTAAACTCAGGGACCAATCCGGTCCACCCGCTCCCGCGCTTTCCCGTGGGCGTTGTGGCATCTAACCCAGTCCAGACTACAAGTCCCAGGAGCCCGTGCAACGACGGTGCCTCGGTGAGCGCTTCCCTCGCTCCGCGGGATAGAGGAGAAAGGTTCTGGCCAGCGCGGGGCGCCCGGGCTGCTGGGCCGCTGCAGTGACGGAGGCTGGAAGCCGAGCGGGAGTGCCGGCAGGGGCGTCGGGAGGCGGATTCCGCCTACACTGAGCGCTAGGGGGCGGGAGGAGGGGGCCGGGCCAGCGGCGCAGCTAGCCGCGGAGACAGCGGGCTGAGCGATGGAGGCCGACGGGCTGCCGTGGGACGGCGACTCGGTCTCGGGCCCCGGCCCGGGAGGCGGCGGAATGATCCGCGAGCTGTGCCGGGGCTTCAGCCGCTACCGCCGCTACCTGGGACGGCTGCGGCAAAACCTACGAGAGACCCAGAAGTTCTTCCGCGACATCAAGTGCTCCCACAGCCACAGTTGTCCCTCCTCCCCCGCGGGCGGCGGCGCGGCCGAGCTTGGCCCTGCCGGCGACGTCGCCGAAGCCCCGCTGCTGCCAGCGGGTAAGGAGGACAGGCCCGAAGGAGAGAGGAAAATTGGAGGGTGGCACCTCTGTCTGCAAAACAAGCCCAGGAGGAGGCGGCCAGTGGGAGTGGGCCGCGGGGCGGCGCGGGGCCTGGGCCCTGGGGATCTGAGATGAGGTGGGAGGACATCCCCGGGAAGAGGTGGCTGGAGACCCGGAGGCAGAATCCAAAAGCTAAGCCGAGATCGAGTGGCTTTGAGTTGGGGATGTGCAGTTGGGGGTTGAGTCCTCCCAATTAGACATTAGGCTGAGTGTTCCTGGAGTCCCTGGACGCCTTGTACTGCACTGGGATGTGTGCACTTTGGGGTTTGGGTGTGTAAAATGCTTGTAATCCAATCAAGAGGCAGTCTTGTGAAGATGCCCTCTAAATAGGATTTGGAGTCACCGAAGTAAAAGGATATCTAATGGGTGTCAGCAATTAATTGGCTCGAGTTGTTTCTTGGGCTTGTGGTGAAAGAGTTAAGGGAGACTTTTTGTTATTGTTGGGGGTGGAGTGGGGCGGTCCTGAGCCCTTGAAGAACTTGCCCTTCTTAACTTGAATTTTTCTCTGGGATGTGTCAGAGGTCCCAAATTATTCTAAATACTGCAAGATCTTTGATCTTCCCTGATTACTTTTAAACTGCAGTTGGAGGGGAACCGAAGAGTTTAACTGCTGTGTCTCCTTAGGAAGTTGATGGCAGAAGCCACCGGCATTCCATATGGATGGTGTTTGGAGGACAACATAACAGCAGATATGTCCTTGGTTTTTCTTTAGTGATTCTCAAGTGGCAATGTGGATTAAAATAACCTCAGGAGTGTATTAAAAACAAGTTATGTCCCAGGCTCTGTCTCATGGATTTTTATTGTGTAACCATGTTAGGTGGGTCCTAAGAGTCTAATTTAACAAAGATGCTGAGATCCGATACAGGTGTTTTATTGACACTTTTAGAAATATGAATTTAGATGCTGGTGGCAAATTTGGACCGAAGGCGAATTTGTGAGTTGAACCTTACACTCATGTTAGATGCATGTTTAATATCTTAAATTTGTCAGAGACTCGAAGGGAGGATTTAAAAATGTTCTGGAAGTTCTGATAGGGCCTTCAGTGATACTGTTCCATTGCCCAGGATAGCAATTTAAAGAGCTCTTGTTTTGGGGCTGGAAAGATAGCTCAGCCCGCAAATGGACTTGCTGCCAAGCCTGATTCCCTGAGTTGATCAGGAGAGAACCTACTTTTGAGAGTTGACTTTGGCCAGCACACACACACACACACACACACACACACACGCACGCACACGCACGCGCGCGCGCGCGCGCACACGCACACACACACACACACACACACACACACACGAATATATATGCATTTTACTCATTTATTGTTTTTTTGAAACAGGGTTTTTTTATGTGGCCCTGGCTGTCCCGGACCTCACTCTATTGAACAGGCTGGCCTCAAACTCACCGAGATTCACCTGCTTCTGCCTCCCAAGTTTAGGGATCAAAGGCATGCTCTGGCTGAATATATATACATTTTTAAAAGTTTTTTTTTTTTTTTTTTTTTTTTTTTTTTTTGTCCTGGAACTTGCTCTGTAGTCCAGGCTGGCTTTACATTCAGGGAGATGGGCTTGCTTCCACTCCCACGTGTTGGGATTAAGGGTGTGCACCACCACTGCTGGTGAGTTTATTTACCTCTGGAGATGAAGAGCACTAGGCTGACATCTACCTTTCCTCAAGTGCTTTTGACACACCCAGAGACTAGCTGTCTAGGTGAGGACAGGCCCTTGGTGCTCAGCATCGACTTCCTCTGTCAGCAGACCCTTCTGTAGCTGTAGCTTTGCTTTAAAAGCCTTGTGTTGCTGCTCTGGCCTTAAAAAGACTGTTTCAGACTTATTCCTTTAAAAACAAAATCAGAGTGGATTTAACTTAGATGGAGATTTTCAACTTTTCAGGCATCCTGGTTGGCTTTTGTTTTCTTTAAGGCAAACTAAGACAACACAAAACACCTTTGTATTTTTGCTTAATTGACTTTTCGTGATCCACATTTTGCTTATTTAAGTTTCTTTTTCACCCTTTGGAATGTCAGCTCAATAAAACCCCAGGAGGACACAGATGACGGAATGGGGGACAATTTGATTTTGTTCCATACCAGTCATTGGGAGGGTTTTGTTTGGGAGTGGGGTTGCACCAGAGTTGTAAGTATCTCTTTCTGTGTCTAGTTAAAGGGTGTAAAAGTGTTAGAAAGTAGAACCACTCCATAAAGGACAGTTGGGTCTTTGTGCTAGGTGGAGACTTTTGGTGTGGTCAAAGTCACTGGGAGGTTGTCGTAACTGTCTTTGTAAGTGTTGGTTTCTGATTAATAGGGACTCAGAACATGGAGGAAAGGGGCACTCAGTTCCTAACCTAAGAAGAGCCCTTCTCGGTTCTCGGTTTAACACAGTGTGGTATTTGAGCAGCTGAAGATTAGGGAATAACTTACGATAAAATGATGGCAACAATAATAAGGCAATTTAATATTTTTTGTATACCATTTGTCATGGCATATAAGACCATATGTTTAAAATTTCAGTTTCAACCACAGGGAACTGGGAAGAATTCCAAAATAACACTTCTCTCTTATTGTTGACAGGTATACATTCACTCATGTTTGTGTATAGAACATAAGATAGTTCCAGTGTTTTACTAGTTAAGGTTGATGGAAGGTAGATGGAAGGCCAGGCTGGGTAGCATGTGTCTGTAATCCCAGCCCTGCAGGCATTTAGAAGGACCACTGTCAGGAGGGGCTCTGCTAAATTCTGGGCCAGCCTGGGCTTCTAAGGAATTTCAGACCAGCCAGATTTCCATAGCAAACCCCTGTCTCACACTGCTCCTCCCCCACAGAAGGAAAGAAAGTGGATGGACTTAGGCTTGGTAGCTCCTGCAGCAACTGCAGTCCTCTGGAGGCTGCAATGGGAGGGGCAGAGCTCGGGGTCAGCCTGGACTGTGAGTGGTGGCAATGGCAGTGGTGGAGATGGAGTAGTACGGCGTTATGGCTCTGAGAGTAGCTTTGCTTGTACAGAGAAAACTGAGCTGTAAAAGACGCTTCATTGACTCAGCCCTCTTTGCCCTCCAAGGCATCCTGTAGCTGTGGGGGAGAGCCCCCTCTGCCTATTGAGTTTTTTGTTTGTCTTTTCTCCTCTGCTAGAGCATTCAGAAGCAATGAGATAAAGGCTTTGAACCCTTTTTAGGCAAGGCAGGATAGGGCATTTGTCTTATTTTATGGCCCAGTGGAGATCCTAACTATTGCAGTGTTTTTGTAAAGCTCCCCGTTTTAAGAAGTTGGAGTGACTCATGTGTGTCTGGTCATTTGTGTTGCCTCCCTTTGGTCTTAACTGATCATAACTATGTTGTATCACAGCTTCCTCATCTGGAGATGGGGGTTGTCATTGTCCTCACCTCTAGGATTGTTTGGAGTTGCTGTTGCATGTTTAGAGCAGCTCTGCTAAGGGGTAAGTAGCAGCTGCCATTTGTTCTTGATACAGTCTCACTATGTTATCCAGGATGGTCTTAAGCTCCTCTGCTCAAGTGGTCCCTCTGCCTCTGCTTCTCAACTGCTAGGATTATAAGTACACACTGGGCCCCACGGTAGCATCGAGTCTCAAGATGTAGCACAGGCTGGCCTCAAACCTGTGACCTTGCCTCATTGTGACGAGTGCAGAGACTGTGTGTGTGCACACTAGTTTGGCTTACACTTTTCCCTTAAGAAAAACTAGTGATAGCTGTTATCATTACAGAGTACCTATTCGGATGCTAGGTGATGGGAAAGAAGTTGGAGGCCTGAACTTGGTCCTCTGCAGAGGTATAATCTCACCTAGAACTTAACACATGTGACACATAAACTGAGGGGGCAACAGGAAAGTCGAATGGCTAGATTATAGGACTTTTAAAATGAATTTTAATTCTTGGGTTTTTATAGCTGCTTGCTTTTGTTACTTAATAGATGTGTTTTTAGCATTCTTTGACCTCTTTTTGTCAATCTCAGTATAGATGGGTTGCTAGAATTTTGGGAGCAAGGCACTAACAGTGAAAACAGACTTTGTCCTGGAAGTCTGTATCATAGAGAATCAGCAATGGGGCTGTGGCTGTGGTCCCTGCACTGGGAAGGCAAGTTTGGGATGGAGTGGGTTTAAGATCAGTCTGAGCTATACACAAAGTTTCAGGCTAGCCTGGGCTTGAAATAGTGAGACCCTGTCTCAGAAGTCAAAACAGTAAACAAAGAAATGATCATTTCTTTCTCACTGTATGATATGGGAGTAATAATGCCCATCTTCCAAAGTTGTGACAGAGACAGTGGACACTACAGCTCAGGTACAGGTATCAATAGATGTGGCTCTTGCCTGTGGTTGGGTGTGGTGAACATTGGATTAGCATGGATTGGCGGGCAGAGGGAATAAGACAGAAAGGTGTAAGGTGGATCAAGGCTGTCCCAGAGCCAGGGCTCAGCCCAGGTCTCTAGGCTTCAGGTTCAGTTCTGCTTCTGTGGCTCCTTGTGCTTCCCTGAACTGCCTTAGGAGTCCAGATGCTCTCGTCTCTGTTCCAAACGACTCCTCATTTAGAACCCTGACTTACTCCATTCAGTGAAGAAAATGTGGCACCCCCTCTTCAGCCCCCTTACCTGGGGGCTCAGAGCATTAGAGACCTCCTTTGCTGATCAGAAACTTGTTAGGAAGTGGCCTCTCTGGCACAGTAGATTTGGCTCCCTTTCTTTTTTAGTCTGTGTCCTACCTCTCCTAAACTGGGCATGTGCGATCCCGCTACTTCAGCCTCCTGAGTAGCGGGACTACAGACGTGTGCTATTGTGCCTTATCTAAAATAATTATTTTCGTGTCTCAAAGAATGATTTTCAAGCAATACTAACCAGATCAGAGTGCCAGCAAGGTATGAGAAGTAAGTTCTTAATGTTCATGCACTCAGCAGCTCTTTATGTAAGCTATTCTCCCTGGAGACCTGCGATGAGCCATTCCAGATCACAGCTGGGAAAAGCAGCTTAGCATTTCATCAGGCCCACTGAAGGATCTTCTAACAGAGTGGCTGACTACTTAACCATCACCTGTGGTTGAAGGGATGGAGTGTGGCAGGATGGAGGACATATAAGACTGAGACCTAAGCAGGGACCTGGTGGTTCACACCTTTAATCCTAGCACTTAAGAAGCAGAGGCAAATGAATCTATGTATGTTCGTTGTCAACATAGTCTGTGTAGCTTGCTTCAGAACAGCAGAGACCCTGTCTGAAAACCAAACCAAAACAAAGACTCAAGACCTGAATTCAAGCCCCAGAATCCATGTGGTAGAAGGAAAGAAGCAATTCTTCCTGTAAGCTGTCCTTTGACCTCTACAGGTGTGTGCATGATGCACATATGTTCTTATGCACACACACAATTAAAAATACTGTATTGATAAAGAGTTGGTGTGGGAGTTGGCTCAGTGGTAGAGAGAGTTTACTGACTGCAAGGTCCAGGATCCCATCTCCATCACTGCTAAAAGAAACAACAAACTATAAAAAGGAGGTGAGGTAGGTACTCTGTACTCTGTGAATAATGATGATTGTCATGTTTGTGTGGTTCAGTGCAGAAAACATCCCATCCCATCACCATTAGTGAATGACCTTCCCATCTCTGCCTTTTCTTAGAGGAAGAATGTGATGGTCCTGTGGAAAAGTGAGTTTCTAGGACAGTGGGTTTTGTTTTCTACATGGTGCAGAGAATCAGTAATATAATGGGTGTGTGGAACTTTTCTTTCTTACCTTCCAGAACTTTGGCTGTGTCCCTTGTGGGGATGCCCAGTCTCAGCTCAGTCCCTGCCTGGGCTTGAGGATTCAGTTCTTTGGTGGCTTTGGGATCTTTGAACTTGAGACCTGACAGAGAACATGTGTAGTGGTGGTTGATATACGTGTACTCGTCCTTTGAGCTGTATAAATCAGAATTTCTGTGAAAGTCCCCTTATGTAGAAAGTTCTGAAAGAAATTCAGCCCAGCATGGGGACCCATGACAACCCCTTCTCCCTATTTAAGTCCCAATCTTATGTGGTGTACTTTTTACCCTCTCTTGGGTAATGTAGAAGGTTGGGATGTAGTCTCCAGCTCTGAGCCATGTGGCTGTGGGAATCTTTGGACCAGGCTCACTTTGGAATTGCGCTTATGTTCCCTGGGGCACTGTTCTCTGGGCAGGAAGCTGGAAGTAGGACTTCAGAACTCTTGCTTTTCACATGTCTAACTAATTGATGCATCAGAATTGTTCTGAAGAATAATGTCTTGGTTATGTATTCATAAAAAAGCCTTTGAGTTTTAAAATACATTTCTTTTTTTCTAAAGTGCCTTTTATCTCTTTACTTGGATGGATGTAAAGTATCTAAATTTAGATTAATCAGATTAAGAACTTTAATGCATTATTTATGCCAGATTGGCTTCTCTTTGGTGGCTTTTACCCTTTCCACTCCAGACAGTGGGGAGATAATTTCACAAGATTCCCTCCATGTCTTTCCTCTTTTCTCTCCTCTCTCTCCCCCTCCCCTCTGTCTTTCTCCCCCCAAAACCTGCCCCTAGACTCTGCAGAGCCCTGAAGGAGCTAGGTTACAAGACTAGCTTCTATGAAAACTCTTTCTATTCAGATTAGAGAGACCATAGCTGAGCTGTTTCAGAGTTTACTTTTTTAGGAATATTCTGTAAAACAGACTTTAGCTTTTAAGTCAGGAAGACAGGTTAGTACAAGGAAGAGTGTGGAGGAAAACAGCCTGTGGGAGCAAAGTCATTCTTGGTTTTTGGCTTACAAGGCCCCTCTCAAGAAAGTGATTTCACTTTCTCTTGGGAGAACTGACCTGTTCTCTTGTGCTTATTCTATGGAGAGACAGAGAATTCCTGCCAGCTTAGCCTGGGAAAGCATATTATTAGTGTAGGCTAAAGCTAATTAAAAGTACAGGAGGATGCCTGTACTGCCGATGTGGTGATGTTTCCTCTATTCCTGAGGAACAGGAGGGGCCATTTGCAGGCACAGTCAGGTCCAGCTTCTCTGCTGGCTTCTTCATTAATGAGCTTATAAGTAGACCTTTTGGAGTGCTGCTTCCGCAGCTTGTGGATCTGGATCCTAAATTTCATTTGAACTACTTACATTAGTGTCCTGAAAGCACCCTCTTACCCCAAGAAGGAACAGTAAACCAGAGGAAGATCCGAGAGATGGAAAGGTTTGTGCAGAGCGGCAGTGAGCACAAGGAAGGAATTGTTATTAAGCTGTTTAAAAATATACCGAATCCTGTTGTATTTGACATTTTTCCCCCTGTAGGGTTCAAGTATGTCTCTCAGTCTTTTTATTTACTGTGATCTAAAGCTATGTCTTTACTGGACATCCTTTTGGGTCATTAAAAAGAAGTATTTTGAAATAATTTCAAAGATCTATGAATACTATGAGAAGCATGAAAAAAGCTCATATATTTGTCCATACAGTTTCCCAGTTGTTAGCATTTCCCAGGTGACCATGTCCTGCATGTTATGTCTCATCTTTTTGGTGTTTTTAAGAGCAAGATGCGGGGGCTGGAGAGATGGCTCAGCGGTTAAGAGCACTGGCTGTTCTTCCAGAGGACCCAGGTTCGATTCCCAGCACCCACATGGCAGCTAACAACTGTCTGTAGTTCCAGTTCCAGGCAAACACCAAGGCAAATAAATAAATAAATAAATAATAAATAAATAAAGTTTAAAAAATTTTTTAAAAAAAGAGCAAGATGCAGACAGGTTGTTTCATCTCTAAACACTCCAATGTGCAGTTCCCCACATAAGGACACGATTCCACTTATCATCAAGTGTTGTGCACTGTAAATATTTGACACTGTAAATATTGGTCTAATAAAACACTGATTGGTCAAGCAGCTAGACAGGAAGTAGAGGTGGACAACTAGATTAGGAGAATTCTGGGAAGTGGAAGATTAGAGCAAGAGATGACAGTGAGATGCAGAGGAAGCAGGATGAGAATGCTGCTCTGAGAAAAGGTACCAACCCACATGGCTAAACATAAATAAGAAATATGGGTTAACTTAAAGCATAAGAGTTAGCAAGTAACATGCCTGAGCCATAGACCAACTAGCTGGTACTTAATGGAAATCTCTGTATGTTTATTTGGGACTGCTGATCTGGATCTCAGGGCTGGGCCAGGCCAGACCAGACACTTCTGACTACAATCATGCAACTCTCCAAATCAGGAAGTCAGTATGGATTCACTGCCGTGCAGTCTTTGGGTACACTTGAGCTTGCTGACTATCCCAACGCATGTCCCTGGCATTTCCCTCGAGCACGTTACCTTAGTTGTCACAGCTCTTTAGACTCCCTTAGGAGCAGTTTCCCTGCCCTTACCTTGTGTAGAATGATGTAATCTGGATGTGCATGTCATTTGATGCCTAGACTCAATCATGAGCCCTCAAGAATTTCAGAGAAATGGCATGACACACATCACCTTACAGAGCACAGGCCGCCATGGCTGACGCTGGGGATATGAAGCTTGATTATTCGTTAGGTGGGTATCCTCTAGATCTCTCCACTTTGACGTCACCATTTTCCCCTTGGCTCTTGCTTAATTGTTTATGGAAAAGTGTTTTCAGATTTTACTGATAGCTTGTTCCTTAAAATCTTTTCTTTTTCTAGACCAGTGATTCTCAACTTGTGGGTCTCAACTTGGGTTGAATGACCCTTTCACAAGGGTCTTTGAAGACCACTGGAAAACACAGTTATTTACATCATGATTCATAACAATAGCAAAATTACAGTTATGAAGTAGCAACAAAATAATGTTATGCTTGGGGGTAGCACAACATGAGGAACTATATTAAGGGGTCGCAGCCTTAGGAAGGTGAGCACCCATGCTCTGGAATAGCATCAGGAATAGCATCCACTGAGAGGCTTCACTGCTTAGTGCTAGTTTTCATAGCCATCATTCTTCCTGTCTTCTTTCTTGTTGTTATTCTAAAGAGAGCTTGCTTTATTTATAGCAGTGTGGACTTGGATTTGGGGATTTTTTTTTAGTAGGTCATAACTTTTAGTATTTTTTTTAAACTTTATTTATTTATTATTTATTTATTTGCCTTGGTGTTTGCCTGGAACTGGAACTACAGACAGTTGTTAGCTGCCATGTGGGTGCTGGGAATTGAACCCTGGTCCTCTGGAAGAGCAGATGGTGCTCTTAACCACTGAGCCATCTCTCCAGCCCCGACTTTTAGTATTTTTTATGATTAAATTATCCTGCTTGGTTAGTGTTCCCCTTTCAGACTGGTTCCAGTGCCCTTTGGTATGTCCTCACCTTTAAATCATTCCTGATGGTTATATGCTTTCTTACAAATGGCAGAACTTAAGGCCTCTGTGATGCATAGGCCTGGCTTCCTTCGAGGAATTGCTTCCATTTCTGCATCCCGTGAGAACAGCCTCAGCTGCCTGTTGTGTTTCTGTTCCCTGTGTACTGTGATGGAACCAGGAGCACTTTCACTCAGGAAGGAACTTGAGGGCAGGCTGCTGAGTGTCTTCATCTTTTCACATGGCTCTGGGGTACCAGCTGCTAGGGAGAGCTCCTTTTTTTTTCCAGCCCAGGACAACCTCTATGATTAAAATATGGAGGTCTTCCCAGGGCTATCACACAGAATAACTTTAGCCATACCTCAGCAGCTGGACTTGAGCTTGCAATAAGGACACTGGTTAGCTGAATGCAAGTCAGCTTTTCATCTCTAAAGCCAACCCTTCCCTCATAGGGTTAGGATTAGGGTCCTACTTGGTCCCAACGACTCTAAAACTCAGGCTGCCCAATATATGTTTCCTTAAATCATGTGTTTCCTGTATCATTCAGAATCTTTTATGTTTAGTGGATGCTCAGAGTCCTTTGGAAATGATGAATATGTTTCTAGTCTAGAAAATTTTATCTGAACTCCTGGGGATTTTGTTCCAAGTTCAATACTTCAAAATTTGTAGTAGGATTGACTAATTGTAGTAGAAAGATTGTGTGGCATTTCTTTTTCAACATAGGATTGGTTCTTTCTGCTACTCTTGGCACAAATAGCTCATGTAAAGCAAAATTTCACTACTCAGTTTGAAAATGTATGTTTGTGCCACAGCTCCTTTTAGTTAACTATGGAATCTATTTTATCTGCTTTTAGACAGGACCTGTGGTGTCTTGCCGCAAAATCACATAGTATATAGAGAAGTTTAGTTAAAAAGAGATAGACAGACAAACAAAAACTTGAAGGGTGGTTGTGGTGCCACACACTTGCCATCTCAACAGTAGGAAGGTAGAGGCAGGGAGATTATAAGTTTGAGGCCAGCCTAAGCTACAGAGTGAGACCCTGCCTCAAACAAGCAAACAAAAAGCCAAGGGAAGGAAATGTGCTTGGGCACCAGCTGAATTAAGACACTCTTGAGGTATGGCACTGCTCTTTTTCCATCTCAAGGTCAAAACCCAATCTCCTGTAGCAGAACCAGGTAAAGGAGCAAAGCACAGTGATGGATTAAAGTTTAATGTGCTTGGAGCTTCATAAACGATGACCCCCAATCCAGGGAAAGTGACTGTCATGCTTAGGTCTGGTGAGGAAGGGATGGTTGTATAAAATGACAGTAGCTGGAGTTGGATCTAATAGTACAGACAGGCCCAGCATGGCCCGCCTGTTCAGTGTCTTGGGCCTTCTTTTCTCTCAGTATGCAGCAAGACACTGCTGAAATCTAGAGAAAAATGAAGTGAAGTATGATGGCTCATCAAGGCCCTCACTCAAGGCTGGCCTGTGATACACCAAGAGCCTGTCTCAAAAGAGAAAAGGCATGAATTTTCTAGCTTTTATGGCTGGCTTGGGATGGAAGATTTTCCAATTTCCATGTCCACCTTCAGGAAGAAAATATTGAATTCTATGAATTACTTTGGAGGGAGGTAGAAAACTGGCAGGCAGAAGAATCAGTAGGGAGATTTTATCAGAGACCTTCCAGATGTTAACTCAGAAGTGTTCAGCATGCCAAAGGCCAAAGTGCCCTATTTTTTGCAGTCTATTTTCTAGATCCCAATAAATTTCAATAGTATAAAAAGGTCAGGACCAGAGTCACACTTATTCCAGAAAGTACCATAGACTGATGTTGCCTTGTACTTTGCTCTCCATGAGAATATATTATTGGTTGGGGTGGAAAACAAGCAAGAATGGAAATGTATGAATACAAGCCCATTTGCCATTTCTGCAAATATAATCCAGTATATCCATGTATCCTAACAGGACACTAGTGACATAATATGCCACTTCTCTTTTTAGGAGTCTTAACTTCAAATCCAAACAGTAATATACCCTGGCTTATGGGAAGAACATTCAGAGAAAGGCACCTACAGCTCCCTTAAGAGAAGGGATTCTCAGGGGCTGGAGAGATGGCTCAGCGGTTAAGAGCACCGTCTGCTCTTCCAGAGGACCCGGGTTCGATTCCCAGCACCCACATGGCAGCTAACAACTGTCTGTAGTTCCAGTTCCAGACAAACACCAAGATAAATAAATAAAGTTAAAAAAAAAAGAGAAGGGATGCTCTATTTTCTAGTTTATAAATGAGAACAGAAATTATCTGGTAGGATCAAGTAAATTGAAATGAGGCAAGTAGAGATGACTGTGTGGAAAGGGGTAAAAATCCTATGTAGAACAAGTAAATCCGGTGGCTTCCTTCTGTGGTTTTTATTCTTTTTCTTAACTTTAAACCTCTGTTAGAAGGGAGTTCAGTCAATATAACTGTACTTAAGACCAACCACCGTGAAGAAAGATGCAGAGATAAGGCCTTGGTTTGCATTTAGGACAATTTGATTTGAATTTTCCTGCTGTCAGAGTTGGCAGGGTTAATGTGCCCCAGCTGAGAAGCCCCATGGTTACCTTCTGGCAGCCCATATGCATTGCTGCTGTATTAATTACCAAAGAACACTGCATTAACTCAGGAGTCCTTTAACTGTCTGTGAGGCAGCTGCTGCAGCTCAGAAGCAGGTTCCCTCCATCCCTCCGGTGTTAGACAGCTTTTAATCTCTTCTTCAGAGCTTGCTAAGACTACATCGTCGTCCTTAGAGCCCTTGGCTAGTTTAGTCACCTTTGATCTGTACTTAATAGTAGTTCAGGAGGAGCTTGCATAGTAAATTCATGTACAACTTAAAAATAAAAACACCCAGGCATGCTGACACACCTTTAGGAATCAGAGCCAGGTGGATCTCTGAGGTGGAAGCCAGCCTTATCTACTTAATGCCCAGGCTAGTCAGGTCTACATAGTAAGACCCTATCTAGAATAGCATTGCCAACAATCAGACCAGTTAAAGTGAGAATTTAGAAGCAGGAAGTGTTAAAAATGGTCTGTCTCTGTCAGTTCATGGATGAGCAGTGTAAGGATCAGAAAATCACCTCAGGGGCTGGTCCCATTGCCAGCTTTGCCCAGAGAAGGAAGATCATCCCATCTGCCTTCAGCTTCATTTCCCTCATGCACCTACTCAAATCTTATGGACATGTTGGGGATCAGTCAGAAAGCTAAAGCTCCCTGGGAGAAGCAGAGGACTTGGATGGGTATATTGGAAAACAAGCAAGCAGGGCTCTTGATAAAGGCCTTTCCAACTCAGGAGGTTGCACATGGAATCCTAGCAGAGTGCCTGGAAATAGGAAGCAGAACTGTGCTCAACTTCAGCCCCCTTGCCATTGCACTATTTTTGCTACTTTGGCTGGGACAGCTCATTTCTTCAGACTATTTTTGTAGGAGAGATGGAGCATGGGAAGGTGATGATTTGGGTCAGGTGAAATAATGGGGTGTGTCTCTGTGGTTTTGGCTGATGCAGCATGCTTTATGGGCTTTCCTGTTGCTGGTACTTTCGGAGGTGTTGTCCTGACGGAGGCTCAGTGGTTTTCTTTATTACATTCTGCTAGAGAGAGCAAAGGTGGCAGAAGTGAGGGCAGTTGGCCTGTTTCCCTCATACACTGCCTTTATGATGATCAAGTCAAGTGCAGACAGTCATTTCCGTGAGAATCTGGGAAGGAAGGGCTGGGAAAGGAGGAAAGGAGGAAAACAGGGGCTTGTAGAATGGAGCGAAGGCAGGCTAGCTGACATCTTCCTCCCAGAGTCTATGGTTCTGTCTTCTTCACAACTATTCACTGTATCAATGGAACATGTTAGGAATGATGGCTCTCTTGAAGCTGTTCATCATGAATGACACTGCTTTGCAGATGTGGTAGAGTCACTTCTGTAGATAACTCTTCACAACCAATGAATTCTTACACAGAACAAATGTACAATTTTCAAATGCTGTCAGACATTGTGTTGGGTGCTGAGAATGCAGGGAAATAGAAAGTTCTTGATGCCTTGATTCTTAGAAACGGTTATTAGTAGGAGAACCTCTGCTCTGTATGGCATATGTTATGGTATATAGTGAACTAAGGGACACAGGACTGAGGACTTGCCCACTGTTCTTTGTAGTCACAGGTCATTGTTTGTTCCTTCCTGCTTTAGACTAGACCTGAGTAGTCCTGTGTTGCTTCTTAGACAGCAGCACAGAACAGGCACTCAGGAAATACTCTCTAGACTTTCAGAGGAACTGTCTCTTTCTCAGGAGAGTAGGTTTTCCATTTCTAGTGTTGCTGATGTCTGTGTTGAGGCTGGGCTGCTGCACTCATGGCTAGATGTGAAACAGGCCATTGTAAATACAGAGAGAGGCTCAGGGACAGACCCCTTGAACCTTCTGGTGAGGGTTAGGGAACATGAGGCAGGCATGCTCTGGAGAACGACCTTTCCAGTGAGTCAGGCCTCACCTCAGGAACAAAACAAGCCCACAGGTGGTTTGACATAACAATATTGTTAGCTGACTAAGGCAAATAGTATCTCAGTATTACCTAGCACGTTAAGCTTCAATTTTGACGTGTTTAGCTCAAAGATTGGCTTTCCTGAATCTTTGATGGTGGGAGACCCCACTGTTGAAGCAGTTTGAGAATGAGGGAGTTCTTTCTTGAGCATTGCCAGGAACCAGTCCACATTCTTTCCCACACAGGTTTTTAAGCTTTTGGTCTGTGTAACACTACTGAAATCTGTTTGAAGAAGTGAACCCTTGAGGTTAATCGTGACATCTTCAAAGGAGATTATTTCTGAGATCCTATTTCTTAGATTTGCCTAGATCTTATCCTGCTGGGCAGTTTGTCCCCTTGTCTTACTCATGGTCTTGTCAGCCATCAACAGAGAGTATGAGTTGACTGGGGAGTATTGTCTCAATTAGGCATCAGTATCTTATGAAGGAAGAAGACTCGGCAGCTGGGATGCTGTCATCAGCTCAGGGTGATGAACTGGAAAACGCTTTAGAGCTCATGCTGCAGAGGTTTTACTACCCCTCCCCTGTGTGTATTTATTAACATTTAGGCATAAAGTAAGTTTAAATGAGGAGCATCCCTAAAACTGCATAGGATGGGGATTTAAAAGGGCCATGCACTCAAGCATTTCACCTTCTGTCAGAGGGAAGGTTTTAATTTTGATACATTTAGGTTCAGAACCTAGTTATTGCCACTTAATGATCTTGTGTTTTTGATGAAATCCTTCTAAGCTGTCTCTCCACTGTATGGAGGAGGAGGGACTGTCAGGTCACTGTCACCTTTTGTTTCCTGTGATGAGCTGGCCAGGTGACTATGTGACATTTGAAGATGACTGGTGCATTTTCCCAGTACCTCCTTGAACCAAAAGTTTCCTGGAAATTTTCCCTCTGGGACTGTGCCTTTCCAGTTGAGTCTTGTGTGAGTCTCTCCATTCCCCTCACCCTTTATCTACTTCTTTTCCTCCATTCTCCCCCCCCCAACCAGGCCAGCTGAGCTGCATTTCTTTCCCACCTAAGGAAGAGAAGTATCTGCAGCAGATCGTCGATTGCCTTCCCTGTATACTGATCCTCGGCCAGGACTGTAATGCCAAGTGCCAGCTGCTGAACCTGCTGTTGGGGATGCAGGTACTTCCCACCATCAAGCTGGACAGCGAGAGCTGTAAGCTTCGGCGCCTGCGCTTTACCTATGGGACTCAGACTCGGGTCAGCCTGGCCCTCCCCGGTCAGTATGAACTAGTACACACTCTGGCTGCACACGAGAGCAACTGGGAGACCATCCCTGAGGAGGACTTGGAAGTTCAGGAAGACTGCGAGGATGCTGCTCATGTTTTAGCTGAGCTGGAGGTGACCATGCAGCATGCTCTCCTACAGGTACCAGTCTTATACATATGTCTGTACAGCTTCCTTTCTGACTTTTTAGAAAAGGAGTCGGTGCTCTGTATTCTGACCTCTGAAAGGAACATAGAATGATAGGAATGTAATCCACAAAGCTGACTGGGCAGGCAGTAGCAGTTTCATGCCTGTCTCAGCTCATCATCCTGCAGGCCCTGGGTAATGTTTGTCTCTCTCAGACAGGAAGGGATATGTGATTGTTGCATCCTGACAAGATCTTACAGAGGAGTTATCAAAGCTAAAAGGCCCTTGTTGTATCTAGGGCTGTCTCTAGCCATCTCTTTCTAAAGGGACAGTGATAAGACAAATAATTAACATTCTTAGTAGAACTGAGAGCATGTGAAAAAGTTTATTGCTTTCTCCTCAGCACTAGCTATTTACTGATTGAGGCAGTTCATTTCCCCACCTTATAAGGAAGCCGGGTCTGATTCAATGGAAAGGAGCAAACCTCCCTACATTGGAGGAGTACCCTGGCTTCTTTTTATGTCCACTCCCAAAGAAAGCATCGCTGCTGTGGCATCTGCTATGCTATCATGCTGTTTTCCCACCTTTCCAGCCTCCACACAGGACTCTTCTCGTTTTCTGCCCTTCATTTGCTATTAGACAGCTAGGACCAGACCATGGCTAGACAGAAAAGGGGGTTGGTGAAGGATGTGGGGGTTTAGGTCAGCACAGGTAGGAATAAAAGAAGCTGATAGTACAAGTCCACACCTTTGGTAGCTGTGCTAGACAGGATGGGCTAGTTTGGCCAACTTGGGAGAGTGCCTCTGTCTTTGTTAGTACATCTACATCTACCTCCATTCTAAGATACTTGGTCTTTCTGCCAGTAACTGTGACCTATAAAAGAGACAATTTTCTCACTTCCTTCTACATGTTTCTTTTATCTTTATGTACTGGAGTGGGATATGTAACAACCTCGATTTTCTCTTAGTTCAGTTTTGGTAGTGAATTTCCTCTTTTTCAGGCTTTCCACTGCTGAGTTACATACCAACCCTATTTGATTTAAATTTCTAGGGTTTTATATGTGTTTATTTATTTATTTCTAATTGTATGTGTGTGTGTGTGTGCATGCGTTTGGTGTATGTGTAGAAGCCAGAGCAGTATGTCAGATGCTTATGAATCATGCTACACACATACACACACACACACACACACACACACAGACAGAGATAGAGAGAGAGAGAGAGAGAGAGAGAGAGAGAGAGAGAGAGATTATAATTGGGGAGGGTCCTAGGATTACAATACAAGGGCAGCCTTTTCCTGCTATGGTTCAAATGAAGGTTCTCACTCTTCCTGAGAACTTCTCTCGTTTCTCCTGTTCTTTCCTGTGGCTGATGGAATTTCCCCTTAAGCAGTTTCTCCAGATTTCCTTTCTTCTCCTGTGCTCTGATGTGGAGCTGGGAGCAGATCCTGGGGATTCTAAGCTTAGCTTCCTGTGATGCTGGGGGCTTTGTGGCCTCTGTGGGCTTGGCTCCTACTCCACAGGCTTTTATCTGTTGAGTAATCAGGGATGCTGAGCTCAGTGCTGGGAGCAGGGCACCAGGCACTACACCACTACCTGGAGAGTGCTCATGCCTGTGAGAAAGACATGTTGTTCAGCTCCAGTTATATTTAGGATCAGTGAGTTCTTGCTTCTGTGTAATTTGGAGAGGGGGGTGGCAAAGAAAGGAAACACTTAGCTAAAGGAAAACCAAAACTGAATTAGGGGAAATAGACATTCCTTTGAGCTGTCAGACCATCAAGGCAGAATTTCCCCTGCCCTCTTATACAATGGTTATTTTTCTAATACATTAAAATCCTCATAACCTCACCATTTTCAGCATATTCCAAATTAGACCAACATATATCAACTCACACTGGAATTTCCAACTTAGTCTGGATCCCCTGAGATCCCAGTTTATACTTTAATAAGAGGAACATTGTTGAGCCATTATTATTTGAGACCTTATCTAGTGTTCAAATGTGGCTTTTTTCCCAGTTGGCAGAACATTTCATAATTCCTCATTCAAAGTATTTTATATGCAAAAGTACTTTCCCTTCCTTCCCCCACTCACTTGCCAGCATCTGCATCTGCCCACCTCCTTCAAAAATCTCCCCTTACAGGGCTAAGGGAACAGTTGTCTGCCTCACACGTGTACAGTCTGGTGGTAGTGGGGTGTGTGTGTGTGTGTGTGTGTGTGTGTGTGTGTGTGTGTGTGTCTTCTGTAAAGATTCAATTTGCCCAACCTGAGGGATTCCCTCAGCCTGGCTGTGCTTCCTTTTCTGTGGCCGTTACATAATTTCAGTTGCTCTGGGGTTGTTGTTCCTCTTTTTTTCCTTCCCCTTCTCCTTGCTCTTCATCACTCCCGTGCATCTTCTTCCCCGTCCTCCGCCTCCATCATCATCATCATCATCAACATCATCATCAACATAAATGTTACTTATTTTGCACAACTTGCCTCATACTTGTAATTCTGCCTTAGCCTACCACGTGCTGGGATTCTAAATGTGAGCCACCACAGCCAGCTGTGTTGTTCTGCCCTGAGCAGCAGCCGGTTTATCCTAACAGGTTCATCCTGGCCCTTTAGGAAATGTATATGTCACCTGCAATTAGCCTGCCACACAGCTGCCATGTGACATGGTTATTGGCTCATAATGATGCCTGGTAAGGTATTTCAGGGGACAGAGGAAGACTAGTATTTCCAGAAAATGTCTTATTTATTTACTTTGCAAACATTTGTTACAGTTATAATTTTTTTCCTTTATAACACTCAACTACTAGCTATTAGTGGGAATAACCTTTTTTAATACATATACTGATTTTTAATTATATTTTAGCAGTTAATGCTTTCAAAATCCTGTCCCACAAAGCATCATAAGAGAACAAAAAATTTATGCAAAAATTTAACCCTAAAACTGTTGCTAGGAGGTTATGTTCTGGCTAGTTAGTTACCGGCATTTATTCTGGGCCTATAAAACAAACATTGTATGTTACTGTCTTAGTTACAGTTTCTATTGCTTTAATGAAACACCATGACCAAAAAGCAATTTGGAGAAGAAAGGGTTTATTTGACTTACACTTTGAGTTCCATGTTGCTGTTCATCATCGAAGAAAGTCAGGACAAGAACTCAAACAGGTCAGTGTCCTGGAGGCAGGAGCTTATGCAGAAGCCATGGAGGGGGGCTACCCACTGGCTTGCTCCCCATGGCTTTCTCAGCCTGATGTAACCCAGGATCACCAGCCCAGGGATGGTACCACCCACAATGGATTGGGCTCTCCTCCACTGGCCACTAATTTAGAAAATGCCATATTGCGAACCTTATAAAGACATCTTCTCAACTGAAGTTCCCTCCTTTCAGATAACTCTGGTTTGTGTGTCAAGTTGACGTAAGACTAGCCAGCACATTACCTTTGTTTAGTTAGATGTTGCATTGTCTGTAGAATCTAGTGGCTAGATGAAAAGATAAGAGTTGATAGAGTAGAAGTAGAAAAAAAGACTGTGGCAAGATTGGTTGGGAGGAAGGAGGTCATGGAATTAGGGCCAAGTGAGTCTCCAGGAGAAATAAATGAGGGGGGGTTAGAATATTGAAAGGAGAGAAGTAAAATTATTCTAGTGAGCTAATGGAAGGAAAGAACAGATTATTTTATGGGCCAGAGAGGGAAACTGAAATACGGGTCAGGTGTGATATAGGAAGTTTAGGCCAACAGTTAATCATTAATACCTTGGAGATAGTAAGCGTGTGTGTTTTGCCTCACAATCTAACCCTTCCTCTGGTATATACTACATATATAATGAAATGGAACCATCCTGCTTACACTGTTTGCCAATCAGGAACATCTATTATAGGTTAATAGATATATTAAGTAGATGTATGGTTTAAAGGTGAATGTTTTCTTTGCTCCTGGGGATTGGATTCAAGGCCTGTGTATACCAAGCATGAGTTCTGTCACTGAACCAAACCTTTAGGTGAGATTTTTGGGTTTTTAAATGTTAACCAGGGGCTAACATCTCAGCTGGTAGATATTCTAGCAAGTTTAATGTCAACTTGACATATTAGAATCGCCAGAGAGAAGAGTGACAATTAAGAAAATGCCTCCAAAGACTGGCTGCAGACAAGCCTGTGAGACATGTTCTTAGTGATTGATGAATAGGG
The DNA here is from genome assembly GCA_004025045.1 of Sigmodon hispidus. NCBI lineage: Eukaryota > Metazoa > Chordata > Mammalia > Rodentia > Cricetidae > Sigmodon > Sigmodon hispidus. Next base: position 30,035 of record PVIH01001172.1, on the reverse strand, counting down.
GGGCGGCGTTCAGCCCATTGTGGGTGGTGCCATCCCTGGGCTGGTGGTCCTGGGTTCTAGAAGAAAGCAGGCTGAGCAAGCCAGGGGAAGCAAGCCAGTGAGCAGGACTCTTCCAAAGTCTGTGCATCAGCTTTTACCTCCAGACCCCTGCCCTATTTTGAGTTCTTGTCCTGACTTTCTCCAGTGATAAATAGTGATATGGTAGTGTAAGCCAAATAAATTTTTTCTTCCCAACTTGCTTTTGGTCATGGTGCTTTATCGCAGCAAGAGAAACCCTAAGTAAGACAGTAGAGTACCTGTCTAGCATGCACAAAGCCCTGAGTTCCACCCCAGCACAGCAGAAATGAGGCATAGTGGTTCAACCTATGATTCCAGCACTCTGGAGGTAGAGGCAGGAGGATCAGAAGTTTGAGGCCACCTGAGATACATGAAATCCTGCCTCAAGAAAATAACCTTGGGCCAGGCATGCCGTCAAGCTCATCTAATCCCAGCATTTGGATGGCAGAGGCAGAGGTAGGTGGATCTCTGGGTTCTAACCCAACCTGGTCTATACATGAGTTTCAGGACATCTGCAGCTATGTAGACAGACCCTGTTTCAAAAAAACTGAAAAAGGAAAAAAAAATCGTAAAGTTTTTATTCGTAGCATAGTGGCCTTGTGTGTCTTTAATAGCACTTGGTGCAGCCCTGTCTTTTCTCAGCTCACTCTCCATTTGCCTTAGGCCTTCCACTGCCTCTTGGAGATTACCTGACAATTTTGAGTTTCCTTTTTCATCTCCGCCTTTTGCTACCACTATCCTGCATAATACTGTTTCCCCCCCTTTCAAAACCTGTTATGTCTCCCTCTGAGGAAAGGCCAGTGTGGGCAGGGAGTCTTTCTCTATTTAATCTCAAGACTGAAAAGGTTGTCAGTAGGCAGAAACTTGACTGTTAAGGTTCTTGAACATATATTCTCTGTAATTTCTTTTGTGATACCTTAGCCATTCTTAGAGAATGCTATCTTGTTTCATATGGAGTCTTTACTTTGCATCTAGCATTTTTTTTAAGCATAGAGTGAGAGAGGGTTCTTCAGAGACCCTCTCCCTGCTTAGGATATCATGTCTTCTGAGATGAGATCCTGATGCTTAGTAGGCTGCCAGGAACCAATTAAACACCGCCTCTGGTGGCTAGGTGGAAGAGGAACTATGTAGCTAGCTGTCAGTTAGCTCTGTGACTGTAAGATGGGCCCAGTTATCCCTATCTTTTGGGATTGATGTGAATCTAAAATGAGACAAAATGTGTGAAGAACCCAGCAATCTTGGCACACAATAAGCCAGCTTCTTCTTTCATTTAAATGACTTAAGTCAGTGTTCTTAAGAAGAGTTCCTGGGCTGGAGGGCTGACTCAGTTTCTAAGAGGGTTTTGCAGAGGACCTGACTTCAGTTCCCAGCACCGTCAAGTGGGACCACTCATTACTGCCAGTAACTCCAGCTCCAGGAGACACCCTCTTCTGGCCTCTGTAGGTACTGCACTCACATGTGTATACACACACACACACACACACACACACACACAAAATTTAATTTTTGTTCCTTTTGAAAATAATAAAGTTTCTATTTTCTCACTCATTTATCTCTTCCCTGATAATCAGTCAAATACAGACTTTGCCAGCTAACTTTAGTTATCCAGCCTTACTAGAAATAAAATTCTTCATAATTCATTATAACTTGCTTTTCTAGTAAAGTTAAAGAAGGAAGTTGTTTAAGAAGGTACAGTACAGAAATGTATGAAATTGAACTCAGATCTTTCTTTTCCAGCTATTTTCCCTTTGCCTGTGAACCTCATCAGTGGCTGAGTAAAGCTTCTGATTCCTGTTGAGATGACCTAGCCAGTCCCTGTACTTCTGGGTCAAAGCTCTGGGCTGGCCTCACATTGATCCCAGCTTCTTAGGAGGCATCTCATGGTCTAGAAACCCATTTCCTTCAGCTTCCCCTTGGAGGCTGTTTGTACCAACCAGAGTCAATATATTTTCATAATTAGTGATTGATGTGAGGGGTCCCAGCCTCTTGTGGGTGGGCCACTCCTGAGCAGGCGGCATGGGTTCTATAATAAAGCAGTCTGAGTCTGAGAAAGTCACGAAGAACCAGATAGTGAGCAGCACCTCTCCATGGCCTCTGCTTCAGCCCCTGCCCTGAGTTCCTGTCCTGACTTCCCTCATTGATGGAGTGTGACCTGAGAGTTGCAAGCTGAAATAAGTCCTTTTCTCCCCGGGGTGTTTTTGGTCATGGTGTGTGTTTACCACAGCAGTAGAGGCAGCATAACTAAGACAGGTGATTGTTCTCTGACTCAGTCAGCTGTGTGCTCAGGGTGACGTCTCCATCCACAGCCTCATGAGACCACATGGACAGCAGCACTCAGCAGTCCAGTGATGTCCTGCATTGTAGCCACTCACACACTGCAGCCTTTGCCCTACCCTACCTGCCTTTTTTTTTTGAGGCAAAACATTTTATTCAGAGGCTTGGAAAGTGCTGGAGAGGTCCATCCTCCCTGCTGTCCTCTGCAGGACAGATCTTCGAGGTCTCTGCAGTCACTAAGAGAGCCTACCCATCTTTGCGTACAGTTTTCCTCCCCAGTCCCTCTTATTGGCACTGAAAAGTTTTTTATGTTTTTTTTTTTAAATTATTGTTTTACAGGGTTGACTCTGAATTCACTTCCATTTTCTTTTTTTTAAAAAGATTTGTTTATTTATTATATATATAACATTCTGCATCCATGTATGTCTGCACACCAGAAGAGGGCATCAGATCCCATTATAGATGGTTGCAAGCCATTGTGTGGGTGCTGGGAATTGAACTCAGAACCTCTGGAAGAGCAGCCAGTGCTCTAAACCCATGAGCCATCTCTCCAGTCCCCCATCTTTTTAAAAAGATTTATTTATCACTTCTACTTTCTTAAAACTTAGTGTTATTTATTACTATGGTGTGTCTGACATGTGCATGAAAGTGTACAGGTGGTCTTTATTACTACGGTGTATCTGACGTGTGCATGACAGTGTACAGGTGGTCTCTATTACTACACTGTGTCTGATGTGTGCATGGAAGTGTGCAGGTGGTCTCTATTACTACAGTGTTGTTGCAACTGCCTTGTCCCGCAAGGAAGACGCAACACCAGGCTCTTCTTTCTGCAGTTTATTCAGGAACCTTGATTTCTGACTTCTGATGATGGCTGGTTCTGACTTACTCTCACTTACGACGGGACTGACTGACTTACTACATCTTCTCTCTTCGGGGAAAACCTGCCCGCAGCCTAAATAGCCTCTGGGCAGCCAACCCCCGTACGCCACGTGGGCATTACCTATAGGTCCAGGTACACGGAAGCAAGCCAGATCCTCAGCCTAGCCAATTATGGGATAGTTTGTCACTGAGAGCGCTCACCATGTGGAAGGTGGAGGGCAGAAGCCAGCGCCATCTTTAAGGCATGGCTGCAGGCAGCTCTGTACACACTGTCTGATGTGTGCATGACAGTGTACAGGTGGTCTCTATTACTACAGTGTGTCTGACGTGTGCATGACAGTGTACAGGTGGTCTTTATTACTACAGTGTGTCTGACATGTGCGTGAAAGTGTACAGGTGATCTCTATTACTATGGTGTATCTGACGTGTGCATGAAAGTGTGCAGGTGATCTTGTGCCATGCCACATATGTAGAGGTGAAAGGACACCTTGAGGAAATGTGCTCTCCTTCTCCCCTGGGTTCTGGTCTTCAGGCTCAGCTTCAAACAGACCATCCTGATACCACTGGCCATCTCCCTACTCCTCACTTTTAAATATTAATTACATATTAAAGAAAATACTGCTCTACTCTTGTCATATTGTACAAAATGCCCCACAGGCTTGTCTCTTCTCAAATAACTCCAGTTTATGTCAGGTTGACAAAAACAAACCAAGAAAAATAACCAAGCAGGAGGTCAGCCTTTATGTACCTAAGCTTTATCAGTGTGCTGGGAGCTACAGAGTCCCCACCAATAAGAGCAGGTAATCTTAGGGAACAGTACTGTGATTCAAATGGAATCAGGGATTCCATCATGATTTCCTGAGTTTTTCCCCCCGATTAAGGAAAATGCCTATTTATTGCATCAAACAGCATTTTCAGATAAATGTGTGTTATGTGACCTGAAAGGTGGAGGAGTTTATATGATGATTGCATGTGGTTTTGAGCAAGTAATAAAAGCATTGTTCCTTTATCAATTAATCCACAGTTACTTACTGTATGCTGTCCAAGTTATAGGCACTGTTGTGAGTGTTAGGGAGATACATGCCTTCATGAAATAGACAGTTGAGGTTAGACTTCTATCTTGGGTGGCTATGGTGGACTGAGAACAGCTCTGCTTCATCCACTCAGTATTAATTATTATTTTCTACTGTCTGCCTTCAGAAGACAGGCCTGGCTTCCCTTTTGTTTATACCCGTAAAACATGAGTCATGCCTCCGCCACAGTCCTGGTAGAGAATCACAGGTCACACTGTAGGCTAGCTTGTGCTGACTCTGTCAGCCAGCGGTGACACCCACAGGAGAGTGTGAGACCAGCTGTGCAGCGCACTGACAGGATGGGAGACGACAGCACAACCTTTGTTTTCTGTCCATTTTTATTTAGTGCAACACATATATACAAATAGTCAGGTATAGAAGTCCTCCTGCACTGAGGAGATTGCAAAAGGAAGATTAAAAATTTGAGCCTATTTTGTGCTAACTAGTGAGTATCAGGCCTACCTACAAAGGGTACCTTGTCTCAGAACAGAAACAGAATCCCTAAAACAGAACACCACAAAGGCGTTTCACAGAGGTCTTGGAATATATAGCTTTACTCAAAAGTGCCAATATATCATTACAAAACCCTTAATCTGCTGGGTCTGGTGGCACAGGCCTGTAATCTCAGCACTCAGATGAGATAGAAGGACTGACCCGCATTTGAGGCCAACAGAATATATGTGCTAAGGTCCAGGCCAGCCAGGGCTGTAGGGCAAGTCCTGAAACCAAGCGCAGGAAATGTACTGTGCACTAACATTAGAAAGTGTTTCTCTGAGGTTGCTTGCTCTCCAGGACGTGTGAGTCAGGGCAGCAGAAGGTGCTGTTCCTAACAGCAAGGCGAACGTCAAACAAGTTCTCCAACCAGAACCATGTCCTGCAATTTTAGGCACAGACACTGTCTTTAGGGAAGCAAACAAAAACCAAACCCTTAATCAGAATTTTTCTTTTAATGAATTTGTACCTATGAGTAAATGAAATCAACTTTTTTTTGGGGGGGTGGGAGAACTCTCTCTCCCTCTCTCTCTCTCCCTGCCTCCATCTCTCTCTTTGCTTTTCAAGATAGGGTTTCTCTGTAGCCTTTGCTGTTTTGGAACTAGCTCTGTAAACCAGACTGGCCTTGAACTCAGAGATTCTCCTAACTCTGCTTCCTGAGTGTTGAATGCTGGGATTAAAGGCATGTGCCTCCACCACCACCACCTGGCTCTTTCTGTTCCCTTACAGGTGCGTGCTGGTCTTATGTATGGATTTGGCAGTTTGGCTGATGGTTTTCTTATCCTTTGAAGAAAACCTGAAAATTTATTTTATAAAATTTAACCAAATAAGATTATTTTGAAAAAATTAATTTAGTGAAATGTATCTTTTGTTTATTCTTTGACAGTTTTTTAATGTAAACAATGTGTCCTCATCATTTCTATCCTTACCTCTTCTTCACCTAACATGTCCCCACTTCATGTGTCCACCTCACCCTCCTGCCCTCCCTAGTAACATGTCCCCGTCTCCATGTGTCCACCCCACCCTCCTGCCCTCCCTAGTAACATGTCCCCGTCTCCATGTGTCCACCCCACCCCCATTTTTTGTAACTAGTTAGTGCCACCTGTTGGAATGTTGACTGGTCTTGCGCAGGTAACCTTGGCTGCAGTGAGCTCATGAATGCACTGGCCGTGGCCTCCTGGAGGTGGCAGTTCCCAGACTCCTTACCCTCTGCCTCTTATATTCTCTCTACCCCCATTCCCACCATGTTCCCTGAGCCTTAATGCTTTCAGGGATTTGTACAAATATCCTATTAGGCCCAGTCACAGAACCTCAGCATTTTGACCTGTTAGCAGTTCCTTAGTTAATTGTTAGCCCCTACAGAGAGAAGCTTGTTTGGCTTAGGCTGAGGTCAGCAGTTTGAAAGCATGGTTAGTTAGCAAGGCAGCAGTGGGTGCTTTCCCTCCTACGGCCTATGACCTTCCAGCCTTAGGCTTTTGATCAGCGTCCAGTACCAGCTATGGGTTCCTTCAAGTGAACATTTTCTAAATAATACTTTGATTTTGAATATTTTGCTTTCTTCCTATAATAAAATTGATATCTTTCTATAGTATATCCCTGTGGCTGGAGTGTGGCTCAGTTGGTAGAGGGCGTGCTTACCACATAGGAAGCCCTGGTTTATTCCTCAGCACATAGCATAGCAATCCTGTCTGTGATGGAGCATTCACGGGTAGGGAGGCAGATCAGGAGTTGAAGGTCCTTCTTGACAACATAGCAAGTTTGAGGCTAAACTGGGATGTAAGAGACCCTGTCTGGGTGTGGGGCAATATACTTAGAGGAGCTATGGTTAAAAATAAAACTTTTTATAATTTATTTAGTGTATGAGCCAGAGAAATGGCTCCATGGGCAAAAGACAGCGTGGGGCCCCGATTAAGCCTGACGTTCCAGCAGTGTATTGTCAGTGCTCCCACGGTGACCCGAGTGGCTCAGTCAGCCTGGAGTACACAGCCCAGCAGCAGAAGCTCAAGAGGAAGGAACCAGCTCTGGAACAGTCAGGCCTCTGAGCCCACCACACATACACCAGGCTCCCTCCCTCTTTGGTCCTTAGGGCGCTCCTTAGTCTTTTCCCACCATTACATGGGACTTTGCTGCCAGTATTTATGCAACTGTGTATTCCAGTCTAAACTTTAAAATGTGTTATGTAGCAGCTTTTAAAAAATGTGTCCCCCCAAAATAAACTCAAAAAACAAAACACTTCCCCGAAGTGACTGCTCACATTCCAGCATGTGTAAGTCAGGGCAGTAAAAAAGGTTGTTCCGGATAGCAAGATGAGAGCCAGGCATGTTTTCCAACTAGAACACACTCCCTGCAATTAGAGGCAGAGATGAAACAGTGAATTCTTCTTGACCTGGTTTGGGTAAGGAGTGGATGGATTTATGTAGTTTGCTCAAATTACAAATGAGGAGCTGCTAAAAGGCACTTAGATTTTTTAGAGTTCAAGTGACTAAAGTCTCATGTGATTACCTGAAAATCAAGTTTAAGATTTGTTTTTTGTTTTTGTTTTTGTGTTTTGGTGGAGTGTGTTTTGAGACAGGGTTTCTCTGTGTAGGCCTGGCTGTCTTAGAACTCACTCTGTAGAGCAGGCTGGCTTCTGACTCAGAGCTCCGCCTGCCTCTGCCTTCCAAGGGCCAGGTTTAAAGGCTGCACCACCACAGCCTGGCATGTTCAGTTCTTTATTGGCAAGAAGATGGCAATTCTGTGCTTTATAAAAAATGGAAAAGATGAAGAACAAGACAAAAATACAACACAAACAGCTCTGAGGGTCAGTAGAAGACAGGTGCTAAACAGAAAAATATGCTAGCTTTCCCGGGTGTCCCCTGTGTAGAGAAGGCTATTAAAGAGGGGAAAATATCAGGGTTTCATTTTAAATTTAATTTGTCAAATATAGATACCTCCAGGACAGGCAAGATGGCTTAGTTTGTGCTTCCTGAAAGACCTGAAAACCTGACCTACGGTAAAGCCAACAATTCCTACTAGGTGTTTTTTGATCTTTCTCTCTGTTTCTCTGTCTCTGTCTCTGTCTTTCTCTCTCTCTCTCTCTCTCTCTCTCTCTCTCTCTCACACACACACACACACACACACACACACACACAAGTAAAATGTAAAAAGAAGAAGAAAGCTGCTTCCAGCCCAGCACAATAGTACAAACCTGTAGAACAGGCTCTTGGGAAGTAAAAGGAGGGTCGGGAGTTCAGGGCTAGTGTTGGTTACATAGCAAGTCTGAGGGCAGATGGCCACACAAGAGAGACCCTGTTTCAAAAAAACAAAACAGAAACAGCAGTCTTGTCTTAGGTTTCAAATAAAGATTCAGTCTAGCAATTGTTAGGGAGTTAAACTCAAGCAGATGTAGGTGAATTCTTTTAGAACTTTGTAAGATATATTCTGTAAGTTGTATATCCTGGAGATCTCTGAAGGCAACAAGAATTGTAAGGTTATGTACATAATTGATGATTGGCCAGAGTCTCCACTCACACCTTTGTGACAGAGTTTCAGAGAGATGAGGAACAACTGTACACTAGATAGAAATATATGCCACTCCTCAGGTAAGATAAAAACAAAAGCAGGAACTATAGAATAGGAAAAGATCCACGGAGGGTTTATGTCAAACCCAAAGGATATTCTGGAAACATCCTTACAAGTTTGGGAATATCAGTTAAGATAAAGTTCTGTTATGTGCTCTTAGCCAGTGAGCCACTTCCCCAGTCCCCAGTGATCATATTCTTAACGGTGTAACATGACAGAGCCTTTCAGATATCTGCAGAGTCTTGGGATGGGATAGAAAAGTTCAATGACCTTGGCTGTAGGTTTGCAGAATGATCTCTTGGTTCGGCCAACTGATTATATTGTGCCTTTACTTGTGCTAGACATTGGCATTCTAATAGAGAGTAAGTAGACATGGCCTCTTCCTTTAAAGGATTTATGGGCCAGCAGGGAACAGAATCTCTTCCCTTCCCTTCCTTCCTTCCTTCCCCTCCCCCTCTATCTCTTCCTCTTCTTCTTTCCTCTCTTTTCATCATTTTTCCTTTTCACTTCTCTCTCCTTTCCTCCTTTTCCCCTTTTCCTTCTGAGATAGTGTTTCCCAAGGTTCCTGCCTGGCCTGGCTTGGACTGGACTGTGTGTCCTAGGTGGCATGCACTGTCACTCCTGTCTTAACCAGATGGGTTTTACATAAGTACACTATGAATTTGTTGAGTATAGACAAGGAGAAATAGAGTGTCAGGGATTCTGTAGCAGGAAAGATTGTAAGATGTGACATGCTTTGCACACTAACAGTTAAAGGCTGCTGAAGATGTCTAGGCTGGCAGGTGGGGATGGAGATGTGAGAGGGAGGCAAGAGGAAGAATGGAGGATTACTTCCTGTCTGATAGTTGCCCTGAGAATTCATTTTTTCATATTATTGTCTCCTTTCCATGGGGAATCAGTAGGAATTTACATTCCTCAAAGGAAGGCAGGCACTAGCCATTCTTTCCATCCGCCATGGTTGAAGGGACTGCCATCCTTTCTACTTATTTTGTGCTGTCTACATGGACGCTTGCCTTCTTAGGTCACAGAGGGGTATTAGGAACCAAGGAGGGGAATAGACAAGTGACTGGGTCCACGGAGGTCCAGTTGCTCCATTATTCTTCTGGATTTTGGTCTCAGTGTAGATGAAACTTAAGGGAGACAAAGATTGGTTTCTACCCTAAAGTACTGATCTGACTCCTTCTCTTCCTAGGAAGTGGATATCGTGGTGGCACCGTGCCACAGCCACCAGCCTGCAGTAGATGTTCTGGGTGATTTGGCGAATGATTTCTTGCCTGTGATAATGTACGCACTTCACAAAGATGAACTTTCTGAGAGGGATGAGCAAGAGCTTCAGGAAATCAGAAAGTATTTCTCCTTTCCGGTGTTCTTTTTCAAAGCACCCAAGCTAGAGATAATGGACTCCTCCAATGGGAGAGCAGAGAGTGAAAGATCACTACTGTATCGACAGCTAGTGGACCTGGGTTATCTGAGCGGCAGTCACAGGAACTGTGTAGCCCCCGACCAGGACAGCAAAGTTCAGAGCATGTTGGTGGAGCAAAGTGAGAAGCTGAGACTATTGAGTACATTTTCTAACCAGTTGCTCCAGACCCGCCTAGTGGATGCGGCCAAGGCCCTAAATGTGGTGCACTGCCACTGCCTTGACATCTTCATTAACCAGGCTTTTGACATGCAGCGGGACCTGCAGATTACTCCCAAACGCCTAGAATACACTAGAAAAAAGGAGAATGAGCTGTATGAATCATTGATGAATATTGCCAACCGAAAGCAGGAAGAAATGAAGGATATGATTGTTGAGACACTTAACACCATGAAAGAGGAACTTCTGGATGATGCTGCCAAAATGGAGTTTAAAGGTAGGTTCTAGAGCTTAGTGAGGTGCTGGAATTGCAGAGGCCTCTGATTCTTTGGGCTAGAAGTTGAATACCCTGATTCTTAAGGTCCAGCACGAAGGCACCTGTCATAGTTAGGGTTTCTATTGCTGGAAAGAGACATCACGACTGTGGCAACTCCTATAAAGGAAAACATTTAATGGGGTGGCTTGCATTTTCATAAGTTTAGTCCATTATTATCATGGCGGGACATGATAGCATGCAGGCAGTCATGGTGCTGAGGAGGGGCTGAGAGTCCCTACATCTTGATCCACAGGCATCAGGAGTCTGTGTCCACACTAGGCGTACCTTGAGCATAGCAGACCTCAAAGCCTGCCCCTAACAGTGGCACATTTCCTCCCAGAAGGCCACACCTCTTAATAGTGCCACTGCCTAGGAGCGTATGAGGACCCGTTACATTCAAACTTCCACAGCACCTTAATCATTTAGATGAGATGGCCTCTTTTGCTTTTATGGAGTGAAGATTCGCCTTCATTTCTTGCTGGGCCAAGAGCTTAGCTTTTCATAAAGTCATCCTTAGTGCTCCCTGATCTCCACCTTCTGTCTACAGCCCTGCATTCCTGACAAGAGCTGCTTGGAGAACTTTACTATGTTGTACTTTTACCTTTGCTCTGTCAGCATGGCCCAGACTGATTTACTGTGTTGCTTTTTGTTCATGATCTTATTTTATCTTCTGAGTGCCGCTGAAACCCAACTCAGGAAAAACATTTCAAAGCATGTTTAGCTTTTCTGGCATTCATCACAAATGACTATTAACAAAACCATGGAAAGCCATTAGTCAGGGCTTTTGGTGTCTGAAGTTTCAATGCTATTGACTTTTATGCTGACAACTGTTTGAATCTCCCTCCATGCATGAGCATAGCCCCACCACACAGTAATTAAAATGACACATGCACATCATGTCAGGGGTGCTAAAACCATGAAAGGCCTCTTCAGTCTCTGTCAGTGCTGTGTCTGTCAGAACCTCCCCAGATAGATTCTGCTTATTTTCATTGCTTAGATGTGGGACCAAAAGGCTTAAAAGGGATAAGCAAGTTTCCAAAGGTCTTTCAACTAGTAAATAATAGAAACAGAATATGAACTGAGGCAGTCTAATTCTTGAGTGCGTGTGTATGTGTGTGTGTGTGTGTGTTTGTTTGTTTGTTAATAAGTCTCACTGTGTAGCTCTGGATGTCCAAGAACTCACTATGTAGACCAGTTGGCCTCAAACTCACAAAGAACCACCCACCTTGGCTTCCTGAATACTGGGATTAAAGGAATGCACCTCCACACCCAATCCTTGAACCCATATTTTATAGTTCAATGCTTTACTGCTTAAACCAGCTGTTGAATGACCCTTTCACATGGGTCATACAGCAGATATCCTGCATATCAGGTATTTACATTACAATTCATAACAGGAACAAAATTACACTTATGAAGTAGCAACAAAATAATTTTATGGTTGGGGGTTACCACAACTGAGGAGCTGTATTAAAGGGTCTCAGCACTGGGAAAGTGGAGAGCCTCTGGCTTAGACTGTTCTAAGTTACTGATGCCCCCTTCTTCCTGATCCTCAGCGTATCTTGTTTTCTTTCCTGAATTCTTGTTCACTAGTTGCCAAGTACCCATGAGTTCCTGGAAATTTTATATCTACCCATGCTTTGCTTTTCTGTATATTTCTGGAGACAGGATATCATTGTATAACCCATGCTGGTTCTGAACTTACAATCCTCCTGCCTTAGCTTCTCTGAGTGCTGGGATAGAAGCAATCAAACCACTCCTGGTTCTAGTCTGTCTTTTTTAGTCTCAAGTATTTTTATCTAATGAGTCTCCCACCCTGTTTCTTTCTTTCTCTTTGACATCTTTATTGGCTTACTGTTGTTCTACACACTAGCACCGAGTATCTCAGTCCAGTCTGAGTTTCCAAAGCCTTTAGCAATGGGGCCACTCTTTTCCGTTCTTCACTTTCCTATAGTTTTAACTGCGTTGCTCTTCACTGTGTGATGTTCTTCTCTACTCCCTCGACCTTTTCTTTGCATGTGCCCTGCCTCAATTCTGAAACACCTTTTATGTGTCTGTGAATTTTCCAGATCCTGCCTGCCCTTCAAATGCCACTTCTTGTAAAGTCATTAGTTCTTCTGTCTGCTGTCAGCTGTACCCATTTGCACCCCACACATTTAACCTGTGACTCCTGGCAGATTTTACTTTCTTTCAGTGTACACTTCTGTGTTCTGACATCCCAGAGTTGAAGAACATGAACTTGGGGTTATTCATCTTATACCTTGCATCAAAGACAAAGAACTTCTTTCCTTCTTTCTTTCCTCCCTCCTCCTTCTCTCTCTCCTCTCCTTTTTCAGTAAAAATGAATAGAGATATACCTTTAGTGACTGAGAAATGATTTCAGTAGGAGTTCTAGGAAGTCCCCTGAACACTTTACTAAACATCCTGGAACATCAGCGCTGGCATCTTACCCACATGGTGACAGCGGGCCAGGGCAGCAGGGTTAGGAAGACAGTGTAATGTTGGGTTGTTTCATGGCAGAGATACCAAGTGTAGTGCCTTTGATACAATGTTTAGTTTAAACAGCTATGGGAATAACTGGAGCAAGAAGATCAAATGTCTGACTCTGCTTACTGCATTTGTAGGCTCTGGATCCACATAATTAAATAGCTACACATTAGGTGCAATTTAATATCTGATTCTTGCCTTGTTCTGAGTCCTTTCTGAGTACCTTTGAAGCAATAATAAATTGATTTAAAAGGCAGATTGCACATAATCTGGTAGAACCAGATTTCTGTTGCTATTTGTCTTTAAATAAAGGTCATGCATGTATGCTGGGTAACAGGATGTACATACTTTAGAAAAATATTTATGTTTTAATCTAGGTGTGGTGGCATATGCCTGTACTCCCAGCTCTCAAGAGACAGAGGCAGAAGAATCGTAAGTGTAAGGACAGCCTGTGCTATGTAGGGAGTCACATATCAATTTTTTTCTTGTTTTATAATAGTGGTAATTAAGTCCAGGGCTCATGCATGCTAGGGAATATATCACTGAACTGTATTCCCCCTAGCAAGATAAATGCATATGTATTATATTTAATTCAAACACATGAAGATGCTGTTCCCCAAACATCTAGTTCCTCTCCTTAGGTACATTTGCATTTCCCTTCTAATTCTAATGTATAGCTCCAAGAGCTTTTTGCAAATGTTCATTTAAGTCTGTCTTCTAATGGACACACCGTGCATCATTTTCAGCTTACTGATAACTATTTAGGGTCTTTTATGGTTTTCTTTTTGCTATTACAAATGATTGAATTAATAGCATTGTACACACAATCTGAGATTTGTGAGGACAGAGTTCTAGAGAGAAAGAATTGCCAGAAGCATAACTATTCAGATTGTGTATACAGTTGTCATTGTTGGTTGGTTTAAAATTTTGATATCTGTGCCAGAATAGGTGATATCAGTGCTTGTCTGATTAATGTGCCAAGCAGTGTGAAATTTAACAAAGACTCTCCATTTGGAACAAGTAAGATTTGGCTCAGATTCTAGTTGTATTGCTTCCTGATTGCTCATCTTCTCTCCCAGTTCCACTTTGTCTTATCCCTGAGGCTGCTTCCTGATCTACAGAATATATCCATTAATATCTATCAACAAAGGTACCGTGAAGATGAAGTTAGATTACCTACACATAGTGCTTACTATTGTGCCTTGCAAATAGTTTCCACTGAGTGGATAGTGCTCTACTATCCTGTAACTAAAACCTAAAAGCTACTAGATCAACAGACTGGTTTAAACATAGCTGCTCACTTCAGGATCTTATTTAACTTAAGTGGCCGAGCATCACCTGGCTCTTGATCATACTGAGTCAGAATTTGACAGCCAACCATTCTTTCCATGGCCACCATCATGGTAGTTCACAGGTGACACCTTGGGAGATGCCCTTATTTAGTGTGTCTGTGTCTTTCCTTCACTGCTAACTAGTATAGTCTCTACCTCTGTAGATGTCATCGTCCCTGAGAACGGAGAAACAGTAGGCACCAGAGAGATCAAATGTTGCATCCGACAGATCCAAGAGCTCATCATCTCTAGACTTAATCAAGCAGTAGCCAACAAGCTGATCAGCTCAGTGGATTACCTACGGGAAAGCTTCGTTGGGACCCTGGAACGGTGTCTACAGAGCCTTGAAAAATCACAGGATGTCTCAGTTCATATTACCAGCAATTATCTCAAACAGGTATGAAAAGAATGGTTGCTAAGACACTGTGTCACAGATAATGTCTAGAATACATAAGCCCAACCTTAAATTAGCCAAGGATTTACCTTTGAAACAGTCTAGTTGAAATTTTATTTTGTTTTCCTACTACATTACTACTGACTGGGAGAAGTGCCGATGAGTTGTAAAATTACAGTTGATTAAAATGAATAGAATATAAAAGAACCTAGCTAGTTACAAAATAGTGGTGATGAACTTGAGATGACTCTATATTTTTGAGGACTAAATTTGTGAACCTTCAGGCTGGGCTGTGATTCTTTGTTTGGGCAGGCAGAAGGTAGGAGTGGGGCACATAGAGGCAAGACTGGCCTGGTCTTGAACTCCTCATTCTCCTGCCTCCATCTCCCAAGTGTTGGGATTATAGACATGCGCTCTGTCTGGTTGGACCATGCTTTGGGCTTTGTGTGTGTGTGTGTGTGTGTGTGTGTGTGTGTGTGTGTGTGTGTGAAAGGAGAGAGAGAGAGGGGGAGGGAGGGGAGAGAAAGACTGGGTCTTTCACTCTGAAGAACTGGCTGGCTGAGAACTTGCTATGTAGAACAGGGTGGCCTCACGGAGACCACCTTCCTCTTCCTCCCAAGTACAGAGATTAAAGGTGTATATCAGCACAGCCAACCTGGACGTGTTCTTGAAGTCATTCAGAAATGACTGTCTACATATGCTTCTTCACATGTTCTCTTTCAGATTTTAAATGCCGCTTATCATGTTGAAGTCACATTTCACTCTGGGTCTTCAGTTACAAGGATGCTTTGGGAACAGATAAAGCAGGTGAGTGTTCCTTAGAGAAGCCATTTCAATCTGTGTTGGGCTCACTTATATCTTAGACTCTCCAACAGAACAGATTCATGTGTTAAAGTAGGGTGGCCATTATTCTGGTTTGCCTCTCTGAGAGAATTCTGTTGTAGACCTGTTCTCAATTAAGGACTAAAAATGTTCCCTTTAACTCTTAAAAAGCCATAGATTTATATAAAACTTAATGAAGCCACAAAATTCTACCTTACTAATCTTCATCTTTGTTTTATTCGGCCTAAATGTTTTCTCAGAGTAGGGATTGTTGGGTCTGTGAATATAGCTTGGTGGTAGATGGTTTACCTAACCTAAGCAGGGTCACAGGTTTGATTGCTCAGTACCAAAAGAGCAAACAAATAAACAACAAAAATCTAGAAATTTTTGGTTTGTTTTGGTGGCACACACCTTTAATCCCAGCATTGAGGAGGTAGAGGCGAGCAGATCAAGGCAGCCGAGGTCTACATAGTAAGTTTTAGGACAGCCAGGGCTGTATAGAGAGACCCTTTCTCAAACGACACACACCACCACCACCACCACCACCAACAACAACAACAACAAAAACCAGGAATTGTTGTCAAGGTCCAAGAATGTAGATCCTGTCCTGGACTTGTATCAATGTAGAGTTATTACTGCTTCCAAAGGCGTCATCAGTTATTCTCTGGCCCTGAGCACAGCATGTTGAGGGTGTGAGCATTAGATTAGGGTTACTGTTCTTGGTGTCTTCCTCTGGCTGCATCTGGTTTTGAGGTAGATGGAGTTAGAGATGATGTTGGATTTCATAAGCTCCTACTTAAAGAGCTGGTCCTGATGAGTAAGAGCCCAGTGAAGGAGGGCATTGGTGGAGTTGCCTGGGAGTTCCTTCTCCTTCCCTCAGTGACTTGACTGTCTTCATCTTGGCAGATCATCCAGCGTGTCACGTGGGTGAGCCCACCCACCATCACTCTAGAGTGGAGGAGGAAGGTGGCCCAGGAAGCCATCGAGAGCCTCAGCGCCTCCAAGTTGGCCAAGAGCATTTGCAGCCAGTTCCGCACTCGACTCAATAGTTCTCATGAGGCTTTTGCGGCCTCCTTGAGGCAGGTTGGTATGCAGGAAAGGGGTGAGAGAGAGAAGGGGCAGAACAGAGCCTCATCTAGAGGGGATAATTTGCTCTCTGCTATTCTTATGGTTTTAAAAAATCAGTATATTTTTATTCTGTTAAAGAATAATGTCATAGGAAGCTTCATCACGAAATTTTTCATGTGGATCTTTTTATAACTCTAGGAAAGTTAGAATGAGTGCACTTAATTTTCTCCCATATAACTGAATGAAAAAGAACATAGAAGAGTACCTACTTTATATAAGTTTATATAGTATTTTAAGAATGAATGACAGAAGAGTGACTTTCTAACTTAATACCAGTTCACAATTATGTGCCCCCCATGAGGGTGTGTGTGTGTGTGTGTGTGTGTGTGTGTGTGTGAGAGAGAGAGAGAGAGAGAGAGAGAGAGAGAGAGAGAGACAGAGGGAGGGAGGGAGGGAGGGAGAGTGAATAGATGTGATTGTGCATCCACGAGGAAAACGACTACTGACTGTCACTGTCATTATATTAAACATGTCATATTCATGCTGTTCAGTTCTCACAGTTGTTGGCATGAAAGAGATACTAGTATTTCTGTGTCAGGTGGAGAAGCTGAGGTGAGGGACTTGAGTTTATGTTGTCTTTTTCTGTTTCCCTCTTAGCTGGAAGCTGGCCACTCTGGCCGGCTAGAGAAAACTGAAGATCTGTGGCTAAAGGTTCGAAAAGATCACGCTCCTCGTCTGGCCCGCCTTTCACTAGAAAGCAGGTCTTTGCAGGATGTCTTGCTTCACCGTGAGTCCTTGTTTCTTTGCAAGAAAATTGGAGGAAATGCAGGGACCTCTGGAATTCCCTTGCCTGTCCTTTGAGAATCCCAGTGACTCAGTCTACTACTACTTTGCAAAGCCGTCTCAGCACTTAGTGATGCTTCTGAATTCCTGTTTCATTCTGTTGCTGTGTAATATGAATAACAAATCAAAGTTTATTCAAAGTCATCAGCTCAGTTACTTTCTACTGGGTTAGAAACACTTGAGTTTCCTCCCCTTGCAGGACTGACTGCAGGATTACAGCTCCCTGCTTCTAGGCAGGGTTCTAGCGAAGAATCTTAAAGAGAATGCCTAGCAAGTTCCTATTCCCCCTGCCTTATTGCTGACTTTATATCTTATAGGGAAACCTAAACTGGGCCAGGAGCTCGGCCGGGGCCAATATGGTGTGGTGTACCTGTGTGACAACTGGGGGGGACACTTCCCGTGTGCCCTCAAGTCAGTTGTCCCCCCAGATGAGAAGCACTGGAATGACCTGGCGCTGGAATTTCACTACATGAGGTGAGTCTCGGTTCATTAATCCCTCCCTCTGGGGAAGACCCAGGGAAGCCAAAGACTGGGATTAGTTAGTCTTGTGCCACAAGCTACAGCACATCTCCTCTCTAAATACTTAGATTTTAAGAGTGTTAGTAGATTTAGGCAGACACGCTGTCTTTGCTTAGTCTGTTCCCATCATAATTTCTCAACTCTTCTTTCCGTTATCTTTCTTAGTTACTAAGGACTGTTGTATTGATAGTTGATAGTTTTGTACCGCGATGGAGGGGTGGTTCTCTTTTCCCTCTGTCTGGACTTAGACTAAGCGTGGCTGTGGGGCTCTTTTCCCCTACATCCTGGCATCTCCTGTGGACTTAGAGCCCGAGTGTGGTAGCCCAAACCTTTCTTTTTCTCACAGGTCTTTGCCAAAGCATGAGCGGCTAGTGGACCTTCACGGGTCGGTCATTGATTACAACTATGGTGGGGGCTCCAGCATTGCTGTACTGCTTATTATGGAGCGGCTGCACCGGGACCTCTACACAGGGCTGAAGGTGAGTGAGGCAGCCAGGGACAGGAGCCAGCTGGGGCCCAGGCTCAACCTTTCCTTTCTGGACTTTGTCTTTTCCTGTTTATATAGCACTTTCATAGAAATTTTTAGAGTAATCTGACTTTACTGCATTATTTCCAGAAAAATGTCACACATTTCTCAGACTCCATTTTTGTCCCAGTATATTTCTGTAATGCTTTCACTCACTACTTTTAAAAATTGTTTATTTGCTTGTTTGTTTTTTGAGACAGGGTCTCATTATATAGTACTTACTGGCCTGGAACTCTGCTATGTAGATTAGGCTGGCCTCTAATTTACAAGAAATCCACTTGCCTCTGCCTCCAGAGTGCTAGGATTAAAGACATGTGCCACCAACCCCAGCTTATTTATCATTTTGATGTCCTGTAATGTGATGAGAATGTAGAATAGTTTCCTGTTACTCTTCTGAATAAAGCCAGTTTTTGTTGAGTGAACAAGTATTTATTAATGGCTATTTTGTGCAAGGCCTTGTAGGATGCACCATTAGATAATCATAAAATGTATCATTTCTAGGGACATCTAAGAAAATTGTCGTCAGTGAAAGAGACATGGGGTAGGGGCAGTCACAAAGTTACTTATAAGATTTTGTTATGTGATCTTGATTTTTTAATATTTATTTTTATTTTATGTGAATTGGTGTTTTTGCCTGATTTTTTAAAAAAATAAATTGTGTGCCACTGAAGAATTACATCTGAGTAAACATGAAACTCAGATGAATGCTGAGTTTAAACTTTTATCTAAAAAAATCACCACTAAGAGAATTAGGTTTCTCTTGTCTGTCTCCTGCACTGGAGCTGAGTAGAAGAGAGAAGCTGACCTCAGAATGTCTGGATTCTCCTATATGAGCTTACATAGAGACTTTCAGAAGTAATGGGGAGAAAAATTAGGAATGTTTTCAGGAATCACAAGAAACTAGTGAGATGAAGAGACGCCTAGTAATTCCCTCTTTATCTCAGGAGCACCTGAAGTTTTTCTGTAAATGGACTAGAAGATCCACTTGAGGATCTTGGAGGAAACTAAATTTTGGAGAAAATTAATAGGACAGTTTTCAGAATCCCAAAGACTCTAAGTTAAAGTAATCAGAATGACTTTGGAATTAGAACCCATAAAATCAAACCTGAGCTAACCAAGCCTGCGAAAGCTAATCTGTGAGGCAGTGCCAGGGTCACTGATGCTGGGAGGAGATGTTGTTAGTCCTGGACCTCTTTTGCTCCAATCTCGGTGTGGTCCTGCTGAGGGCTTCACTTTCCTTGTCCTGCACAGCTTCTCCCACCCTGCACCTCCCTCCTAGTCACTGCTCTGCCCTTTGTGCTAGCACAGTCATTTAGTTGCTCACAATCTGCAATCTCCGGTGGGTTAAGGAGTTGGGCTCACATGACATACAGGCTCTTTTGTCTTCCCAGGCTGGGCTGACCCTGGAAACACGTTTACAGATAGCTCTGGATGTAGTGGAGGGGATCCGCTTTCTGCACAGCCAGGGGCTTGTCCATCGGGACATCAAACTGAAAAATGTGCTGGTAAGTAAGAGGTATTTAGGAGGGTCCCTGCCTCTGTGGAGGCTCTGTGTGGAAGTCCACATGGAGAGCAGGAGCATTAACACCACGGTGAGGGAATGGTGTTCTGAATGTAAGCTTAAGGAACAATTTGCACAGACTACTTGGATCAAATGCTCTTCCTTCCACTGTTGAGAAATTTTAACTTCATAGAAAAGAGTGGCATAATAGAAACCCAGTTACCTTGTATTCTGTGTTCGTGCCAGGGTGCCCACTCAGTCATATTTTCTATTTATCTTCCTGCACCATATAAAGGTAATTTGCTGATAAAACTTCACCCCTACATATGTCAATGTGTCTTTCCTAGGAAAGAAGAATTTCTACATAATTAAAATGGTATCATTACACTTAAGAAATCTAACATTGATATAATACTGTTATTAACATATGCCCTGTTATTGTCTCCATTATATCCAGTAGATCCAAATATGGTCTGATGGCTGTTTTCTTTTTTTTTTTTTTAACCTAGAATCTAATCCAAGGATGCTACAGTATATCTTGTTACCATGCTATTTCAGCCTTCTTCAATCTATAAATCTTTGCCCCTTTTTGTTTTATGTCATTGGTATTTTTGAGGGGTCCTGGTCTTTGTTATTGTTTAGGGATTGGTCAGAGGTCCTGGATGAGAGCTAACGTGCATGACACGCCTTAAAAGGTCACACTGCATAAGCCATAGAGAATCTTTTGACAGCCTCCTTGAAAGCATCTGTTTGGGTTACTGAGATGGCTCAACAAGCTGGGGGCCTATTATTACATGGTGGAAGGAGAAGACAGGCTCCTTCAACTTCTCCCCTAATCTATACACACGCAAAGACAATACATTAAATGTAATAATTTAGGAAAAAATACCTTTCAGTATCACATGGTAGTACCTCATGAAGTTGCAGGGAGAGAAAGCCTGGAAATTATAGATAAAGCCAAGAGACAACCAGTAGCCACATGAGACACACTTAGTCTCTAGTATCGATATTTGCGCTCTCTGTGTGTGTGGTTGTTGTTGTTTTGCGATGTGTGTGTGTGTGTGTGTGGTTGTTGTTGTTGTTTTGCGATGTGTGTGTGTGTGTGTGTGGTTGTTGTTGTTTTGCGATGTGTGTGTGTGTGTGTGTGTGTGTGTTGTTGTTGTTGTTGTTCTGTCTACTGTGCTGGGGTAGAGCCAGGATCTGTGCCTGATAGTTCAGGTCTCTGTCACAGAGCTGCACCCCAGCCCTGTATTAGAGCTTTACATTAAAGTAAATGTAAGAATCACTTCAGTTGACTAAGAGGGAAACCAGGTGCCAACATGCTTTCCTCATTTGTGGAAACACACTTTCATTACTTATTCTTCAAGATTATAGGGATCCTAGTATGTTCTAGGGATATAAAGATGAAAGAAAGAAACAGTCCCTGCCACCTGGTTGCTCACAAAATGGGGGAGAGGACAGTTACAGGAATGAGTCAAACAGTGGGATTGGAGGCAAGGCTTACTAAGTACTGCCTCGAGGCTGGGTGTTTGGACACAAGGTGACTCTGACTTGCTATTTTTGGCAGCTGGACAAACAAAACCGAGCCAAGATCACTGACTTGGGATTCTGCAAGCCAGAAGCTATGATGTCAGGCAGCATTGTTGGGACACCAATCCATATGGCCCCTGAACTTTTCACAGGTAAGACTACAGGGCAAATACTGGGTTTAGGCAGATCCCAGGACTCTGACTTGGGGTGCTTCCCCTTGGGGAAAATAGTGTGCACAAGCACTCTGGCAGGTTTGACACAGGCAATGAAAAATGAGAAGAGAGGAAGAGTAAAGAGGTAATAAAGGTCTAAGCATAAGTGGGAGTCACCAAGTACTTGTGGATGTGTCTGGACTGTTAGTGCTATGATGGCCATCCTTAGCACCTGCTCAGTCATAGCATACTGAATAACTTGTAAATGATGGAACCTATCATTAGGAACTTCTCGTCCACATGTAGCTATACTGAGAGCTAAATTGGAAGCAGTGTGAGGCTGCATTCCACTAAATCACAAGTGCTCTGATGTACTGTGATGCAGAGTGAGAGGACAAGTCAAGGTCGGGATGCTGGATGGCTTTGCGGCAGAAGTGAGGTTTGGGGTAACATTTGAGTCCTGTCTGGTAGTGGGAAGGGAACTCGGGTTTGATGCACACGCTGCAGTAAGCAGGCCAGGTCTGTTTCTGGAGATCTTGTTTTACTGAGTCTTTCAGCAAGCCTGTGATGATGTTGGTATATCTCTGTGTCAGATTCATAGGACTGGATTGATGAAGTAACTGATCCCAAACACTGAGGTAGAAGGCAATGAACCTGTGATTTAAGTCTAGGCCTTTTGGTCTCTCAGTGCAATCATGAGAGCAGAAAGAAACATCTGGAGGCTGGAAAAGGAACAATACCAAGGGAAATTGCAAACCAGAAATATAACAGGAAAGAAACCCACTTGGCAAGTGGTGACAGGCCAGGCCAGAGAAGTCAATAGACTGAAAACCTTGGCAAGTAAGGAGGGGCTGAGCTTTTGAGCAGGGAGGGTGGCAAAGAACATATTCCTAGACCAGCTTCACAGACATTGGTGGAAGGAATGTGAGGGAGAAAAATCAGTGCAATGTGACCAGTTAGGCAAAGATTTGTGCCCATGGTTAGGTTAGTACTGATGCTGGAACAAACAGGATTACAGATTTGAGACAGATTCAGAAGACAAATGGGGAAGTTTTTTTTTTCTGCCTTGATGTGAGTGCTGACTAGAAAAGAATGGCTGGCATGGAAGAGTAAACTCTGAGCCAGAGTGGATGGAGTGGTGGTACTGTGCCAAAGAGGATGGGAACATAATCATAGGTCAGTCGCTAGTACGGATAGGAGGAAAAGTTAGTAATGCATTTCAGTTTCTTTTTTAAAATTTATTTTATGTATATGAATATTTCACCTGCATGTATGTATGTATTGTACCATGAGTGTGCCTGGTGCTCGCTCAGGGAGGTCAAAAGAGGTTGTTGAACTAGAATCCCAGGTGTCTGGGCCATGTGGACCCCAGGCTCTGTGAGAGCACCAGGTTCTCCAAACCACTGAGCTCTTCCTACCCTGAACTGCATTCACCTCATGGAGGTTGTTGCCTGGCTCTCCCTTGGGTGATACACGGAAGGACTGGGAGAATGGAGAGCTGTGCTATGACCTCACTGGAGCCCAGTGATAGACCTTTCTCTTTTCCTAGCTTACTCTGTTCAGTTCCTGATGCTCATTTCAATTCTTTCATTGTTGGCTCCCTATTGGCAGAATACTATTATAAAATATGGTCTTTTTTTGTATCCCTGCTCTTAAAAAAAAAAAAAAAAAGACCTGCTGTCTACCAACTCTAGACTCCTCTCTCTCTGCCTTTAAAATCTTTCTACAAGAGACAGGATCTTCCTATGTATCCTAGACTGGCTTCAAATGATCCTTTGGCCTGTCTCTTTGAGTGCTAGAAATACAGGTGTGCACCACACTTGCTGATCTTTATTTTCTGATTCTCACCCATATTTTTCTAATATGACCTTTTAGAATTGATCTTGCAATCTGTCCCATTAAAATGATTTTCCTTCTCTTTTGATAAATTCTCATCTCTTGGCTGTCTTTGCCTCTAGCTTTTTATATTATAAAATGGGCATTACAAATGTGCCTTGCCTACTGGGCAAGTTGTAAAGAACAATAGACATTAAAAACTTTTAAAACTGTAAGGACATGTCAAAGCAAGGTGGCTCACTGTTGCTCCTCCGTCTTTTCTGTAGGAAAGTATGATAATTCCGTGGATGTCTATGCTTTTGGGATCCTTTTCTGGTATATCTGCTCGGGTTCTATCAAGCTCCCTGAGGCATTTGAGAGGTGTGCTAGCAAAGACCATCTCTGGAACAATGTACGCAGAGGTAAGAGCCACCAAGCTGCTTTGCTTTTAGGCGGACCGTCATAGAGTGCAGAAAGGTTACCTACCATAAAACAAACCTTTGCTAGGACAGCACAATACCAAAGTATCTCAAAAATGGCTTTGTTACAGTTTTTAGTGTTGGGTTTTGTGAGCCGGTTCCCGTTAGGTTACAGTCGAGGTAGCTGCGGCGGAAGCTCCAGTCCTCTGCTCCCCGGTTCTCCTGATGGCCTTCATTTCCTTGCTCCCCTCTAGGGACCCGTCCAGAGCGTCTCCCTGTGTTTGATGAGGAGTGCTGGCAGCTGATGGAAGCATGTTGGGATGGCGACCCCTCTAAGAGGCCTCTCCTGGGCATTGTCCAGCCTATGCTTCGAGGCATTATGGACCGGCTTTGCAAGTGCAATTCTGAGCGACCGAACAGAGGACTAGATGATTCTACTTGAAAACAAAAACCTTTCTCTTCCCTCTGTCCTTCCTCCCCTCTCACCTTCCGGCCATGGGGAGAATTTGTCATTTGCTCATTAAGGGAGCTCCCAAGGGAACTGGTGCTTGTTGGCAGTCAAGACCTTCCTTGGCAGAGATGGCCTGGGCAGTGAAGAATTCAGCGGCTGGTTTGTTTTAGGATTCATGCTGCCTCACACTTTCTCTTTAACAAAAGATTGTCTCAGAGGTGGAAAAGCTGAAGAATGTGATGTTCTGGCCTCAGAACTGAAAAGGAGGCAACTGTTACCACTGTCTATTCACTGTACATGTTTCTAAAACAAGTGGGACACTGCAGTGCAGAGGTATGAAAGCTATCAATTCCATGACTTCAGCTTAGGCGGGGACAGTTCAGTCTGCCAGTGGTAGAGACCACTTAGAGAACATGACCTTAGTTTAGGATTGTATGATTATAAGGGCAAAAAACCAACCAAACAAAAAACCCAACCCAGCCAAATGTACTTTGTGGTTGTCTGGTTCTTGTTCTCTGTAACCAGGATCTCAGGTTGTAAGTCAGAATCCCCAGGAGGCAGCTGGGTGTGAAGTTGTCTGCCCTCACAACCCAGTGTTTACATTTCCAGGGCCAGGGAGCCCTGGTTTCTGCAGGGCAGGGCTAACCCAGAACGGAATCTGTTTGATTTGAGGGTCTTTCCCCCACCTCCTACCATTTTCCCTTAAAAAGGAGGGGACACTCCAGATATCATGGTACCTGGACATGATCAGAAATAGACTATAATTTTGTTGTTTTTAATGGATGTAGCCCAGGCTGGCCTTAAAATCTCATCCTTCTGCCTCAGCCTCCAAAGTGCTGAGATTATAGGCATGTTACCATGCCTAGCTTTTAACTATATAACTCACTCTTCTATTTCCTTCTTTAGTGCTAGGGTTCAGTCCCACAGCCTCAGATCTGCTGGTACGTGCTCTCATGAGCTGACCTCCAGCTTCCTAGAGCTTTCAAAGTTCACTTTAATACTAGGCATAGTGGGATCTGATGGTCTCCTAAATACTCACAGCTCTTCAGAAATGCAATACAATGCTTTCTCCATGCAAACTGTAACAGACAAGTGATGGGCCCAGTATCTTTGGTTCATTGGCTCTGCCCTCATTTTGGTAGAATGCTTAGTTTAGCTCTTAAGAATGTTAACATCTACTCAACTATACTTAGTTACTGTGCTCTGAGTATTAACTTGTCCTCTGGAGACGGTAGGAGTACAGGAAGCCAGGTGTCTAGACGCAATGTGTCATGTCTACCAGTTAGGTCTGTTGTATGTGAAACTTCAAGAGGTCTAGTGTAGTGGGGAGACTGCTGACCCTTGTTCTTGAACTCTAACTACAACACACTATGGAGAGCATATTCCTAGCATTCTTGGCACACCTTAGCTCATTCTCAGACTCATATGGGAAGTTAGATTTTTTTCATCCAGAGTCCATTTTCAGTCTCTTGTCAGATTACAGGTTCCTTTTATTTTTTATTTTAATATTTTAAATCTTTTAAATTTTCCTACATTTTTCTGCCCAGTGGGAGGGAAAGGCTAATGCTAAGGAGATAAGGAGTACTTTTATAGTTCATTCATAAAAAAGTATCCGAAAAAAGTTCAAGATATTCCTGAAAGTGTCCAGGCAAGAAGCCAAAGGCCACATGGGGGATTTGGTGATGTTATTTCAGTGCTCAGCAGGCTGAGTAGGTGAACACAGGTGTCTAATTTGTGTGTATTTTACTTTGTAACACTGTAAGCTAATTTTGGATTATTTGTCTTTTGGCGTCTATTATTATTTCAGTGATAAAATGCCATGCAATGTACTGTACTGTATGTCACGTGGGAAGACACTAAGCCCTCAGAGAAGGGTGCCGGCACTTAGGTAGTACAGGGTTCGACAGGGCCTAAGTTTTGAAGGCTTACCTCCAGGCTGAGGGCAGAAGAAGAGTGACATAGTTAACTTTACTCTATGCCATCCTTCAAAAAATGTCCATATGAGCAGTTTACTCTAGCCCAGAAGTGACCACCTGGCTGCTTCCTGGGAGCTGGAAGTCTGGTGACTCATTTTGCTTTGGAACAAAGTGATGGGCCTTCCTGCAGAGCAGTCAGAAAAAATGCTGTCAGAGTCTGGCCCCTGCACAGCTCACCTGTGCCCGAGCCAGCAGCAGCCCAGCCCAGCTGCTTCTTGACTGAGTCGCTTTTCACGGCCTTCAGAAAGAGATCTGCCCTGGTTCCCAGACCAAAGAGAGTCATGTTTGACTCCATCCACTCCGAGGGACAGGGCCAGGCAGCCAGTGGGCGGAAACATTAACACTAAAGCTCAAGGAAACCCAGGAAAGGATGTTGCAGTACTATGTGGCCAGAGCAGGAGGATGGTCAGCTTTGAATTGTCAGACAGGTTGGCGCACTTAGGGTGTGTGCAGTCCAGTGGTAGAATGTGCTTAGCTTACACATGGCCTTGGGGTCAGTGTCTATATCAACAAAACAACAAAAACACAGGTCAAAGTGCCGTTCCTGACAAGTGGCCGGGTCATAGGGCTGTGAAGTGAGCTGCACCAAATGACACTTTACTTTTGTTGTTTTTGTATCATATTTAGCACTGAGAAGCCCTGGAGGTGGGTCTGTACAGTCACACTTAGGGAAACTGAGGCACCCTCTGATCTTGCTCTGGAGAGATGCCCTGCTTGTTAGGCCTAGCTTACTGGGAGACCACCCAAGGCCATGCTGTGTCAGGATGAATGAACAGGTGTGGAAATGTGTTCCAAAGGAAGGGCTGCTTTAAGTGTTCAGAACTTGTATTTTGCATTTTCTGGGCCAACCAGTCCACATTTTCCTTAAAAGTAGGTGAGGATTTGGTCTTCTAAGTGTTGGATTATGTGGGTAGAACCAGTGTGATATCAGAGTGGCCTTAGGACATCTGTACTGCAAACTCCCGCCAGTTTCAAGTGGTACTCTTGTTCTTGAGAGTTTTCTTCTACTTCGTGCTTTATTAGCACCTAGTGTAACTGGCACCATGGTGGAGACTGTGTGAACACCCGATACCAGGAAGGCCCAACTAGCCCAGGGGGCTGACGAGAAACTTAGTCTGGATGGCTTGCTCTTTTTGTTTGTTTGTTTTTGATTCTTTGTCTTTATGTAATGTTTTGATTTGTTTTAAAGGACTAATGTTTATTACAGTATTATATAAAAGTATAATATACTAAGTGTGTAGAATAAAGTGCAATAACAAAAAATTACTTTGACACAAGTTTCAGCCTCAGTACCCTCCTTTTTTGTGTGATGTGGCTTTTCTCGTGGCATTGTTACAGTGGGACCATTTTACTTGTGTGTGTGTTTTTGGGGTTTTTCTTGTTTTTGTTTTTGTTTTGAGAGAGAGAGACAGAGAGAGAGCGAGGAGAGCGCCCTAGGTATCTTCATTTTGTGTAAACTGAATGGCTGTGTTGGGTCCTTTGGCACCTTCTGTAAATTGTTAAGATGTGGATACCAGGTGTGCTGCATAATAAAGACCACATTTATGTTTCAGGGTTACCTATTTGACTTCATCTTTTCCTCACCTTCCTCCACATGGTCACAGGATGCTCCCAAGCCCTGGTGTCCTTCTATTTTGGGAGACTGCTGAAATACTCTTCAGCTTTGTTGATTGCAACACCATTTCTCCTTATTGAGCTGGTTCCATACCCAGTCTGCAGTTTTCTTGGCTCTTGCATCTGCAATATCTTGGGGTCTCCAATATAATCCAGGTTTCACACACTCCATGCAGGGACCTCCCTGACACACACCTGGCTTCAGCAGCTTTCCTTAGCTGTGGAAGGAGATTCCACAATCCCTTTCTTGTATCTTTGACTCTAAAGCCAGACCAAGTGGCTGGCTGAAGCTGCCAAGTTCTGGTGTTTGATGGAACTGGAACTTGGCTTCTTATTCACTTCCATTTGCATCAGCTTTTTTTCTTTTTAACAATTTATTTACTTACTGTGTACATAGTGTTTTGCAGAAGAGGGCGCCAGACCTCATTACAGATGGTTGTGGGCACCATGTGGGTGCTGGGAACTGAACTCAGGACCTCTGGAGAGCAGCCAGTGCCATCTCTCCAGCCCCTTGCACCAGATTTCCGCTGTTGATGGTTTCCTTCACTGCTTAAACTTTAATTCCTTTTCACAAGACGGAAGCTCGCTCGGCATGGTGGGGTCTCGAGGTCACCGCTCCCTTTATTCCATTTAGCATCAGGCTTCTCATCTCACAAGAACTTGTCTCGGCTCTGATTATACTTCCTGGTGCTCCTCAAATTGTACATTTTAGGGGCTGGAGAGATGGCTCAGCGCTTAAGAGCACTGACTGCTCTCTCAGAGGACCAGGGTTCAATTCCTAGCACCCACATGGCAGCTAACAACTGTCTGTAGTTCCAGTTCCAGGCAAACACCAAGGCAAATAAATAGATAAATAAGGTTTTAAAATTGTATATTTTATATTTCTCTTTGTCCATCTTGCTTCTTTTCATTACAGATCTACATTAGAGTGATTACTAGTAACCACACTACACAGTCAGTACCAGGCTGTCTTGAAATCTCCTCTGCCAACATCATTAATCCAAAACTCTTCAATTTTGCCTCTGGCAGTTTTAGGACAAGGACAAAACAATAGCCACATTATTTACCAAAATATGACAAGAATAAAATAGGCCATTTACTAATATTTTTCCCTCTGAAACTTCTTACCACAGCACTGTCTTTCATGATCCTATTATGATGCCCATTGATCCCTGCTTAAAGTATCCAACCTCTTTTCTAGTCCAAAGCCCCTAAGTCTTCCGAATTCCTCCAACAAACAGCATAGTCAGACCTGTCATAGTAATATCTCAGTCCCTGGTACCAACTTCTGTCTTAGTCACTGTTCTATTGCTATGAAAAGACATCATGACCAAGCAATTCTTAGAAAGAAACAGTAAAGTCACTATGACCAGCCATATACATACTGAAGTTTCCTACGTCCTAGGGGCAACTTGTTCCGTAGTATATTGTAGAGGTATAATGGGAAAAAAACTATTTGATAAAACTGGTTATCAATCTGTTCCTATAACAAAAACGATAAATAGAATGATTTATAACTAGAAGAAACTTGATTCTCACAGTTCTGGAATCCATAAAGCCCCAGCTCAAGGTGCATGCTGATTTGGTGCCTAGCAAGGGCAGTTCTGCATCCCAGATGGAGCCTTGTTGCTGCAGCCTATAGAGATGTTCATTGCTGTGTCTTTATAATGGAAGAGCAGAAGGACAAAACGGGGAAAGGCTGTGCCCTCCCAAGCTAGAAGAGATGGAATGGCTCCAGTGCTTACTGCAACAAATGCCTAGTTATAAAGTGAAATGGCTGACCTCTAGGAGTTACATTGTGGTCATCTGGTAAAGAAGCATCAAGGAGGCTGGACAGTGGTGGCAAATACCTATAATCCCAGCACTCAGGAGGCAGAGGCAGGCAGATCTCTGAGTTCAAGGCCAGCCTGGTCTACAGAGTGAATTCTCGGATAGCCAGGGCTACACAGAGAAAAACCTGTCTCAAAGTACGGGTGGGGTTTTGCAATAAAACAGACTACTTCAGAGAGAAGGGTCCAGTGAAGAGCAGCAGAAATTCCCAAGAAGAACACAGGCCTCTGAAGAGGCAGGGGAAGCAGAAATAGAGGGAGTCCTGATGAAAAGAGGCTGGCAATCCTAACCAAGGACAAGTCCTCAGCCTTCAGAAGTCTCAAATCTAACTGCAGGGCTTGCTGAGCAGAGCCTTCTCCAGTAGAAAGGTTCAGCAGTAACAAGAGTTCCCATAGTTTAGAGGCCTGTGTCATCTTGAGGTAGAATCTACTGTTTAAACCTGGGCTATCCCAATTCCTTTTTTTCTCTGCCCCCCCTTCTTCTTCTTCTTCTTCTTCTTCTTCTTCTTCTTCTTCTTCTTCTTCTT